>JBAMBQ010005114.1:0-92937 GCA_037044495.1 Stegana nigrithorax | reverse complement strand
TTTCACCAGGGCGATACTTGGGCTTCTCTGGACTATAGAATTCGCCTTCTGGCTTCAGATTGTCAACGGGCTTCTTTTGTTCTGGTCGCTCTGCAGGTCTGTATCCAGGTTTCTCTGGTGTATAGAAATCACCTTCTGGTTTCAAATTGTCTTCAGGTCTGACTTGGGAGGGTCTTTCACCAGGGCGATACTTAGGCTTCTCTGGGCTATAGAATTCGCCTTCTGGCTTCAGATTGTCAACGGGTTTCTTTTGTTCTGGTCGCTCTGCAGGTCTGTATCCAGGTTTCTCGGGTGTATAGAAATCACCTTCTGGTCTCAGATTGTCCTCAGGCCTGACTTGAGTCGGCCGTTCTCCTGGAAGGTACTTTTGCTTTTCTGGGCTATAAAATTCTCCCTCAGGCTTCAAGTTATCATGTGGTCTAACTTGCTCTGGTCGGACTACATACTGATATTCTTCCTTTTCTACGAAAGTCATTTCACCCTCACTTCGTAAGTTATCTTTTCTGATAATCCTTTCAGTTTTTTCAGCTGGCCTGTAAGACGGTTTTTCTGGGACAACAAATTCACCCTCTGGTTTAAGATTGTCTACGGGTTTCTTTTGAACAGGGCGTTCTGCTGGTCTAAACCCAGGTTTTTCTGGTGTGTAGAAATCACCTTCTGGTCTCAGATTGTCCTCAGGTCTGACTTGGGTTGGTCGTTCACCAGGACGATATTTAGGCTTTTCTGGACTATAGAATTCGCCTTCTGGTTTAAGATTATCTTCGGGTTTCTTTTGCACAGGGCGCTCAGCAGGTCTAAATCCAGGTTTTTCTGGTGTATAGAAATCACCTTCTGGTCGCAGATTGTCCTCAGGTCTGACTTGGGTGGGTCTCTCACCAGGACGGTACTTAGGCTTTTCTGGGCTATAGAATTCACCTTCAGGTTTAAGGTTGTCTTCGGGTTTCTTTTGCACAGGGCGCTCAGCAGGTCTAAAGCCAGGTTTTTCTGGCGTGTAGAAATCACCTTCTGGTCTCAAATTGTCCTCAGGTCTGACTTGGGAAGGTCTTTCACCAGGGCGATACTTAGGCTTCTCTGGACTATAGAATTCGCCTTCTGGCTTCAGATTGTCAACGGGCTTCTTTTGTTCTGGTCGCTCTGCAGGTCTGTATCCAGGTTTCTCTGGTGTATAGAAATCACCTTCTGGTTTCAAATTGTCTTCAGGTCTGACTTGGGAGGGTCTTTCACCAGGGCGATACTTGGGCTTTTCTGGACTATAGAATTCGCCTTCTGGCTTAAGATTATCTTCGGGTTTCTTCTGAACTGGGCGTTCTGCTGGTCTAAACCCAGGTTTTTCTGGTGTGTAGAAATCACCTTCTGGTCTTAAATTGTCCTCAGGTCTGACTTGGGAGGGTCTTTCACCAGGACGATACTTAGGCTTTTCTGGACTATAGAATTCGCCTTCTGGCTTAAGGTTATCTTCGGGTTTCTTTTGCACCGGACGCTCAGCAGGTCTAAAGCCAGGTTTGTCTGGTGTGTAGAATTCCCCTTCTGGTCTTAAGTTATCCTCAGGTCTGACTTGTGTGGGTCTTTCACCAGGACGATATTTTGGCTTTTCAGGGCTATAGAATTCACCTTCAGGTTTAAGGTTATCTTCCGGTTTCTTTTGCACAGGACGCTCAGCAGGTCTAAAGCCAGGTTTGTCTGGAGTGTAGAATTCCCCTTCAGGTCTCAAATTGTCCTCAGGTCTGACTTGGGAGGGTCTTTCACCAGGGCGATACTTGGGCTTTTCTGGACTATAGAATTCGCCTTCTGGCTTAAGATTGTCTTCGGGTTTCTTCTGAACTGGGCGCTCAGCAGGTCTAAAGCCAGGTTTGTCTGGTGTGTAGAATTCCCCTTCTGGTCTTAAATTGTCCTCAGGTCTGACTTGGGTTGGCCTTTCACCAGGACGATATTTGGGCTTTTCTGGACTATAGAATTCGCCTTCTGGCTTAAGGTTGTCTTCTGGTTTCTTTTGCACAGGACGCTCAGCAGGTCTAAATCCTGGTTTGTCTGGTGTATAAAAATCTCCTTCTGGTTTTAAGTTGTCCTCAGGTCTGACTTGGGTGGGTCTTTCACCAGGACGGTATTTAGGCTTTTCTGGACTATAGAATTCGCCTTCTGGCTTAAGATTATCTTCAGGCTTCTTTTGCACGGGCCGCTCAGCAGGTCTAAATCCAGGTTTGTCTGGTGTGTAGAATTCCCCTTCTGGTCTTAAATTATCCTCAGGTCTGACTTGGCTGGGTCTTTCACCAGGACGATATTTAGGCTTTTCTGGGCTATAGAATTCACCTTCAGGCTTTAGGTTGTCTTCTGGTTTCTTTTGCACAGGACGCTCAGCAGGCCTAAAACCGGGTTTGTCTGGTGTATAAAAATCTCCTTCTGGTTTTAAGTTGTCCTCAGGTCTGACTTGGGTGGGTCTTTCACCAGGGCGGTACTTCGGCTTCTCGGGACTATAGAATTCACCTTCTGGTTTAAGATTGTCTTCGGGTTTTTTTTGAACTGGGCGTTCGGCAGGTCTGTATCCAGGTTTGTCGGGTGTGTAGAATTCCCCTTCTGGTCTCAAATTATCCTCAGGTCTGACTTGTGTGGGTCGTTCGCCTGGAAGGTACTTCTGTTTTTCTGGTCCGTAAAATTCTCCTTCTGGTTTCAGGTTATCTGTTGGTCTTACTGCTTCTGGACGATTTACATATAAATATTCTTCTTTCGTTGTAAATGTCATTTCGCCTTCAGTTCGTAGATTATCAGTATGTACAATTTTATCTCTTCTTTTTACAGCTTGATATGGTTCTTTTGATGGAATATATATTTCGCCTTCTGGTTTCAGGTTGTCTTCTGGTTTTTTTATGACAACGTAATCGACTAGAATTTCTTCGTCTGGCTTTGGAATGTATGTGTCTTTTTTGTCGCTTCTATACTTTTCAATGTCTTTTTTAGACCAAGTGTTAGTACGTATCCGTGAATAACTTTCGTCTAATGTATCTATAGGAAAAGTGAACTGCACTTAATTATAACAGTAAGGAAATATTTACCGGAATTGCTTACCTTCGGAATTAAATGTTAAGGAAGTGTTTTCTGTAGACTTCGTTGCGCTTGTTGAGCAATGATGTCGCCTATAAAAGTTAAATTTAAATATCCAGTTTTGTAGTTTATTACTAACTTTACATACCCGCATGTGCATATTTCACAAATGCACTTTTCGTTATGCACAAGATCTGTTGTTGTTTTTCTATCCTTCTTTTTTACGACTCCACTCTAAAAATCAATTTCGAATATTTAGGTTTATTTTGGATATATATTTTAAACATAAAATTTTCAAATTGTAGGCAATTTGTACAATATAGTAGAACAATTTAGTAAGATCAGTCTTTGACTAACTTTCTGAGCGATCGGTCGCATCAAGTAGTAATATTCGCTGTTCGCATAAATGTTATTATTGAACATTAGTTGTAATCTACTCTCTATTCTTACTTTCGTTCATACTAAAAACCTAAATCTAAAAGAAAACTAAGTGCACGCAAAAACGATCTAACTAACGAACTAATCGTTACAGCGACCACGATGCAATACCCTGGACCAAAATACTTAATCATGCATCGGAACACCAAGAAAGAAAACGGAAACCTAACAAATGTATCACCATTTTTGATCAAAATGATAATCGACCACACCTGCGATGGTGTTGTGGATATAAGCAAAAAAATGCGCAATGGCATACTACTAATAAAAACAAAAGACCACAAACAAGCCGCCAAACTGCTGAAACTATTATCACTCTACTATCACGGAACATCCTACGCTCAACCTAACTAAAGGGGTAATATACTCGAACGACCTTCGCGCAGTCTTAGAGGAAGTCATAAAGGAACTCAGCAGCTAAGCGGTATGTGCCGCAAGAAAAATTACCAGAAAAACTGGCGACTTCACTGTGGAGACAGGCCTGATAATCCTAACATTCGCTTCACACAGTTTTCCAAAAGACATATATATAGGGTAATCAAAAACAAATGTGCTCTCTTATATACCTCTGCCTATGCGCTGCAATAATTGCCTACGCTTCAAAAATTCACAACCGAAACATTTCAAGACACTAACTCTATCACCTTACTACCCGACCCTACCCATGATAACATAAACAAAAACCTTATCTTTCTAAAAGAAGCCAACTTTACCCACTTATATAAATACACCTCATTAAATACAAAAAAAACAATGTACGAAGAAATTTACTACATAAGTTTCGATTGTAACTATTTTTAGATCGTAAACACACCTATTGTAAAAACCTATATATATATAGCCGAAGGCCCTGGCTAATGCTATTCTCTAGTTAGCTTAAGTTTTATAATCTTAAATTTGCTCTGATAAATAAAAAATAATTAAAAATATAGTAAGTTCCATAGCATTCATGTTTCATATTACTAAGTTGTATACTATTAAGTTTTAAGCTTTTAAGAAATAAATATAAGAATGCTGACGTTTTCGATATCGCTGTCTATAACATTGACTTACCGATTTTGAATCGTCTAAAAGTTTCTTATTTGTTTGCACATAGTCGATCTCATCATAAATATTCTCCGTAATATTTTTGTGTTTCGATGTTTTGTTTAAATTGTGTTTCATGTTCTCATTATTTTCCGAAATAGATGTATTCTTTTCTATTTCAACAAATTCATCAACATAAATGGTCTTTTTGGGAGTCTCAACAATCTTTTCAATGACATCGGTGTGAACCTTCTCGTCCAATACGCGCCAATCATTAATGCTTGCATCAAAAATCTGAAATTGTGTTTATGAAAAAGTAATTAAAAATTAACTCGCAGTTAAATATTAGAAATTTCTAAATAAGCGGGAATGAAAAATAGTATAGAAACCATATGACTAAGCAGACGCTTACTCTTACTGTCAATTTATGATATATTTTCGATTATATACTCAGATAAGGCTAGCGTATATAAACTATTGCTTAGCTCCAGCCCCAGCAATGACTCTCATTGGCGGCAAACCTACAATATAAACCCCTTACATATACAAGTATAAAAGCAATAGCTAACTTTCATTATTCTACAAAATAAATAATTTCTAGCCCAACTTGACACAAGTGCAAAGTCGAGAATGTATGTACATAGATAAATTTTGCATATATGCGATGCTTTCAGTTAACAGTACCAACATGGGATTTTGTATTTTTTAGTTAGTTCCCTTTGAGACTCTCCATTACTATAATCTTTGATTAATTTTATCTTTTTTTTAACTTCTAATATTTTGTTCCTCATTTTACTAGCTAAACTTTCTTAAAATCAATTGTCATTCAAAACACTTCTTTAAAAAATCAAGCCAGAGTGATTAATTAAGTCAAAAGCTTAATGTAGACGGCGTTGCATTTATACAATCAGAATTGTATGAAATTTAATTTTCAAATGATGGTAACTAATTGCTGTTATGCAGAAAATGCATTTAAGCGGTTTGCATATAATGGATGCATTTTCTATGAAAAATTTGAATAAATACGAAAATGCACAATATTTTTTGCATTTATGCGAAAATTGCAATTAAGCAGTTCTGCACTTAAGCGATATCTATTGTAATTGATGTGAGTACAAATATTTTTCATATGACAGGGTATGGTCAAGGTATTTGCTCGTATACAAATCGTTTTACTCGTTGATTTCTATATGCAAGCAACTAGGCTTGATTTTAGGGAAAGATGACTATTGTTAAAATCTTAGCTAAATCGTCATTTATAAAAATTGGAACTCATTGTTTGAACTTCAATTGATATAAAATGAAACATAATTGAAAATTATGATGGAACTTTCACCCGAGAGCGTCTTTCAATAAAACCAATAAAATGTGAAAACAAATCTACTATCATATACATGTATAATAAACAAAAATAGTTTAAATATGTACGCATGTATGTGGGTGTGTGTATGTGTGTGAGTGTGTGTGTATGCGTGTGGAGTCGCATAATTACCTTAGTCACTTCAGTGGTTGTCGTTATGTTTGCGACATCGGTGTTATCTTTCTCGATTTCCCGCGCAATGTCATTCGGCACGAAAGCTTTCGCATCGGTGAACGATTTCTCATCGACGACAGTCCAACGGCCAAGCTTTGTGTCGTATACTTTTGTTGTGTACGTTGTTGTTGTCGTGTTGATGACATCATCAACTATTTCGGGATAGCCCTTGTCTTGGGCACTGTCCACAGTACGTTCATCGACGACGCGCCATCTGTTATTGCGCCTATCGTAGATTTTCTTCTTGTATGTTACCTTGCAGGTGCCGTCCGAGTCCTTGCTCACATAACGCTCGAATGCCGGCTGTTTCTTGTTGAAATCGCTCTTCTCGTTATATTCCGTCCAAGTTTTGGTCTTGATGTCGTAAACTTCCTTCTTCGAAGTCGACTTCAATTGCTTTGTGGTGCTTTCCTTTGTCGTGCTTTCACTAATTTGTTGGCTGCCGCGCCGCTTTGTGCTTACGTTCGTGTGCGCGTTCGTGTTGCTGTTCGTGTCCAGGCGAGTGTCCGACGACGAGGCAAACTGAGTGTCGCTGTTCGAGTCGGTAGCAAGTAGCTTTTGTTGTTGCGGCTTCTGTTTCGGCAACAATGACGTCGTCCCATCGACTGTTGAAGAAGGCTTACGCAAAGTCTGCGATGTCGTTAATGACGTCGACGATGTCTCTTCCATTGCCGATGTTGATGACGTTTTCTTCGTTGTTGCCAGATTTTGTATATCATTAGTGCGTTGTTGTTGCTGGCTTTGAGATTCGTAACTTGAGCTAATTGCCTTGTCGCTAATGATGTTTTTGCTGCTACCAACTTGTTCGGCCACATATTTTGTGCTGCTGCTGCTTGTGGTGCTGCTGCTCTGCTGACTCTGACTGTGACTGTGACTGTTATTCAGCGATGATGTCATACCGGTAGCAGTAGTGAGCGCCGACGTTGGCGCTGTCACTGTCGACGCACGTTCATTTTCTAAAAATGACACGCTCTGTGCAGCATCTCTCGCTCTCGGCTTGTCGCTGGAGCCGCTGCTGCTCATTGTGGCCTCATAGTAGCTGCTCGACGATGACTTAGCTGCCTGCGACTTGGAGGACATTGTGCTGTATTTTGTCGATGTGAAACTGCCACCGCTGGCCGACTGCATTAGAGCGCCGCCGCTGCTGGTCTCGACCACCTCAATTGGCACCGAAAAGACCGGTTCCTTTTTCTCGCTCTCGAGCAGATCAATTGACGAAATGATCTTCTCATTGGCGAAATCATTTGAGCTCTGTGAGCTATATTTAGCCTGAGAACGAGACTGCGTCTGAGACTGAGACTGAGACTGAGATTGCGATTGTGACTTCGCTGAGTAGGATGATGAAGTTTTGCTCATTGAGGTGGAGGTGGCCGCCAACGCAGACGACGCCTTGTTGCTGTTGCTGCTGCTGCTCCTAAAAGAATGTTCACCGTTCGCAGACGATGTCAGCGACGCATCCACCTCCAACAGTTTCTGCAGCTGTTTTTGTTGTTGTTGTTGTTGCTGCTGCGTGTGCGTTTGCGTCTGCGCTTGCGTACCTGTTGCGCTCGCCAAGGCGCTCGGCGTTGTTGGTGGCAGCTTAATCGACTCGCTTTGACTTGTTATGGTCGTTGTCTCAGTTGTGGTTGTTGTGCTCGAATCGGGTCGCAACTTTTTTATTGATTTTGTCGACGTAGACGTTGTTGACGAAGACAGCGATGATGATGTTGTTGCTGCTGCTGCTGCTGTTGTTGTTGCTGTTGCTGTTGACGTTGCGGCAACATTTTGGCTTGTCGTCTGTTTTTTTGTATTGCTTTTCGATACCATTTTCTGCGGCACTCAGACAAAACGATGAGGTAATCACTTAATACAGGTGGAAAATTAGGCAGACTTTTTGTCGTTTTGCACTCGCTGCTGTTTATTTTGCTCTTTTTATTTAGTTTTTTTTTGTTTTTATTTGTTTTGTTATTGCAAAACACAATAATTACTTAGATAGTATTAATTTCAAATTATAAAAAAAAATATTTAAAAAAAAAACAGTCGTTTTACGCTCGTTTTAAATATATTTGATCGTGTATTAAGTTTATTTGTTTTTTGTGCTTTTGCACGGAATGTCGAAAGATTTATTTTTAAATGTTAATCACGCACGTACTTATGTAGTATGAGCGAGCACCGTGACTCTATTTGTGAGAATACATATGACATACACTTAGCAATAAAAGTCAAAAAACAAAAGCCAAAAACTAGCGAATGACGGACGACGCTAAAGTTCAAGTAGAAAATGTTTTATAATTATTAGAATACTCAAAAGCGAAAACAATAAAACCAACAACAAAAAACTACACTAAACAATACGTGCGCACAGATACTCGCAGATAGATCAATACTAGCGCACAGTCGGCGAGCAAGTAAGCGACGACCCAGCGTTGAGAGTTTAATAAGTTAGCACGGCGGCACGGCACGGCACGGTACGGCACAGCACAGTAGAGCACAATAAGAAAAAAAAAAGGCAATTCACACAGAAGACAGACAGCTAAATAGACAGATAGATGCAAAGATACAACTACAGACACTTTTTAGTTTGGTTTGGTTTGGTTTGTTCGAAAAAAAAAACTTTTTGTTTCGTATAAATTAAAAAAAAAAAATATTATTATTTTTTTTTTTCGTTCGGATTTTGTTTTTTATATTTGTTTCTTGGTTTTGGTCTGTTTTTTTAATTCAGATGATCAACAACCGTCGCGAAGCACAACTAAAAACGTACTGATCACTGCTCGACGGCATAAGTGGCTGCTTGGCTGTTTGGCTGTTTGGCTGTCTGGAACTGCTGAACTGCTTTCGAGCGTAACTGTTGCCGTCGCTCGCTTGCGATTGCCAGCAGCGCAACACACAGGCGAGCGCGCAACAACAGCAACAAGAGTAATCAGCAACAACAGCAACAACAGCAACAACAACAACAACAACAAATGAAACAAACGTCGACAATTGTGGGTTTCGCGCTCTGCCCGCGCAAGAGGTAACAAAAATAAAAAAAAAATAATAAAAACGCCAAGCAAGCAGCAAAGTAAGCTAAGTAAGTAAGCAACAAAGTAAGTAAGTAAGCGTGTGGGCTGCACACATTGTACACATAGCCAAGCTGCGGTGGAGCAGCAGATACGCAGATACCATGTATCTACATACATGTGTAAAATGCGTAGGCCCCACGATGACGATGACGACGACGACGACGATGAAATGTGTCGGCGACGCTTGCTGCCACGCATACGCGCTGTGTGACAGGCAAAAACACCATACATTATGATTTTGACAATAAATTAACTTGCCCGATACTTACAGTAACGAATTTATAAGCCGGCAAAAACAAATCCAAAAAGAAAAAAAAAACACAAAAACAGAAAAAACATAAAAACAAAACCAAAACTCAACTACAAATCAATAAACAAAAACATCTAATGCTCTGTGTGCTACGCATGCGCACAGGCCCAAAGCACGTTTATTCAAATGCTGCCATGGCGCAGCACTGAGCCGCATGCGAAAACAGTTGGCAAAAGCCAAAATAGGCTAACTGGCACCACGCTGCCATTCTGGTCTGATTGCCGCTATGATGATGTGCGTACGCCTAAGCCTCAGCCTATGCCTATACCTCTAACTTCGCCAGTCTGTCTGTCTGTCTGTCAGTCTGTGCTTGCATGCAGCAACAGCAGCAATTAATAATAAATTATAATAATAATAATAATAAAGAAATTTAATGTATTTATAAATACACAAAATGACGTTATGCTCGATTAGTCACGTCTGTAGCAGTGTCTCTCTATATAGACTCAGGAGAATCACCAATGCGACGCCATGGCATATGTACGTGTATGTGGGCGCCAGCAGCGGCGCACTCACTCAGTCAAGTCGATTGAGTCAAATCATATGCAAGGCAGCCAATTAGGCAAATAAATTCGAGCTTTCTGATTTATGCGCTGGGCGATGACAAAGTTTTTCGCAGAATCGTCTCAGAATGCACATATCTGTATGCGTATGTATGTATGTGCATATGTGCATATGTATAGCGATAACACAAAATCGTCGTAGCTTAAACAATTCGACCTTACTCTGGGTACTTTAAGCCAATTGTGCCATAATTGTAGCTTAATTCAAAGACGACGCGATGACGTCAGCGTTGCTTGATTTTTTGTTAAACATAAACATGCGATACGAAATAAATCAAGTAAACTTTTAATTCAGTTTATTTTTTTTATTTTTGTTTGGTTACGTTTTTTTTTTTTCTTTACTCGTTTTTTTTTATCAAGCAAAACTTGTTTGGCATGCAAAGTAAAAAAAAAAAACAAAAATAGACAATAAAAAAAAACATTAACAAAATCATTAAACAAAAAAAAAAAAAAATAGCAAATTATTATGCGCACAGTGGTTAAAAGTTAAAACATTTGTTTATACAGCTTTTAACATTGGGCTAATACATACTACATATGTATGCACATATATGTAGATACACACATACATACATAGTGCAAAAGTAACTAAATACTCGTATGCCAATAAAGCAAATTAGGCAATTGGAGCGCAGTTTAATTTAGTCATTTAATTGCGCGCATTCTATGTTTGTGCGCATGAATGTGCCTCCTAGAGGCTTTTCATTTGCAGCTGCGCAGCTTAGCCGAATACGCACGCACTATAATTGTTTTTCTTTTTTTGTTTTTTATTTGAGCTATGCGATGCTGCTGCTGCTGCTGCTTACTTTTGTGCGAACTACAACGAAACAGTCAAAAACTCAATCAAACTGAATCAACGCGCACGCCTCATTGCGCAAAAGCCAATTTATGAGTGTGAGATACTACGTTGAAGGTTTGTGTGCTTATGCGCCCGAGACACAGACGCAAGTGCAATTAAATTCAATTCATCAATTCTAATGGCCACAACACAAGCCACATGTGTGTGCCCGTGCCCGTGCCTGCGCCTGTGCCCATATGCGTGTGGCACACTGCGACAACAGACAGCGCAAGTTTGGCACACGTTCGCCAGAGTCAAGGTGAAAGCTTACCGACGTTGCTGCCGCTGCTGCTGCGCGCTGCTGGGCTGCAGAAAGCCTGTCGCAGAGCAGCGACTGACCATCTGTTGCAGTTGTGAGTGATTTTATCAAAGTTTGTTAATTTATTGAAATAATTTTCATTTATTTTTGATTTTTTTAGGTTTATATAATGCGCTTATATGGCATTGCTGGCCATGCCATGTCGTGTCGTGTCGTTCTGTGCCACAATAATGTCACGTAGTTGCAATTAAATTATGCGTCATTGAAGTGAAATTGTCGCATTTGCCAACGCAACATGTATCCAAAAAGTACAGCTGCGTTGGCCGCAATAAGCTGCCAACCGCGTTACACTTACCATATTGCCAGTTGCCCCATTAAGCAGTTCTTTATAGGGATCTGTTGACGTTGCCCGTGACAGCCTCATAAAACAAGTGACTGTGTAAAAAACCAAAACGGACATATACGCATACAAAATGAGCAATTAAAATTTATGCCAAGGTCAATGCCTGCGCCGCCCGTTGCTTAAACGTATATATAGACTACAGCAACAGCAGCAGCAGCAGCAGCAGCCTTAATATGCACAAGTACATACATATATAACATGTATATAAATAACAGACAATGTGTTTCTTATAATCGCCAAGTTTGTTTGCCACTCATTTTACTCAAAGTGCATTCTGCTGCCCGCTAACACCGACATGCCGCATTTATTAGTCACGAGCAAAGCTCAAAGTTTTCTTGCTAACACCTAAATTCAGTTAAAGAAAATATAATGAACGCACCGCTATTCATAAACAGTTGATAACGCTTGCAACGCTTGGTAACCACAAAAGAAACAACTACAGTGGGCACTGGCTGCATGTTATCCTAACCCTTGAGATTGAGTATGCGTTCTTCGTACCTTGCGGCATCAACACCAGCTTTGTTGTACCAGGTTCCCTAATTCCAAGTGTTCGGATTTGACAAGGGGTTGACTTTCGTCTGAGTGTGCAGTTCAGCTGCTTACATATGTACATCATAATGTATAATTACTGTATTTATAATGATCAATATAAAACCGCTTAGTAAAAAACAAAAAATTCAATAATTTCGATTTGTTCTGCAATTTTTTACACTTTTGTAGCTTTGCAGCAATGACAGAAATGTGTGAAAATATTTGTGATAATTCTTAGGCATTCACTGATAAGTAAAAGCCACAAAGTAACTTGGTTTTATCAACAAATATAAATTTTGCATACCTATTGTATGCACAACATAAACAAATAACTATAATAATAAATAAATAGAAAAAAAAAACTCGAGAGTTGCGTGGGTAAGTCAATAAATGACTGGGAAAACAGACTAAAGCAAACTTTCTTTTATTTTATAGATTTCGATTTTTCAACACAGGAGAAACTCGTCTGAATACATTTGATCCAACGATTTTTGAACGTCAGACGACACCCATAATTTGATTTGTGCAATCGTCCGAAGCTTATGTTCGCTGATTATTTGCTATCGGCTGGTTAATTTCTTTTCTCCTTGCATTTCTTCAGGTTGGGAAAGAGGAAATAATCGTAAGGGGCTGAATCTAGCGAACAAGTTGCATAAGAAAGCAATTCAAACTGCGTTACAGTACATTTTTTTTTTTTTGTTTGCAAAAATTTTCTATAGTTAAAATTTAAGAGAAAACAACTTGACGATGCTATTGCTATTTGTCAAAAAGTAATGCGAGCACCTCGCGGTTGATTTACTGCCGCTTATTGACTTGACCTCGAATGTGCTACAACAGAAAGTACACTTTTATAGTTATACATGTCTTTATTACATTTTATTTATTTTTTTATTATTTTTTTTAAGGCTTATATATAATAAAATATAGGCTTAATATATTCGGTTATTTTCTGTTTCTTACGATTTCAGTTTATGTTACCTTAAAATTTAAGTAGAGTTCTTTTTTACAGTTTGATATATAGTTTTTTGTTGTTGTTTCTTTCGATTTAATTTTATTTTTGTTTTTACTTTTAATAACTATGCTATGTATTATTAATTTTTCTTTTTCTTTTTGTTTTTTTGTTTGTTGGTTTTGCTTACACTAAGCGCATGCTGTATACGAGTTCTCGAGTGTACGTGAGGTGTAGCTGTGTACGATTGCCTGCATTTCTTTATTAATAATAATAAAAAAAAAATTGTTTCTGTTAAATTTATTTATGTTTAGTATTTCTCTTTGCTTTTTTTTTCTCTTTTTTGTTAGAGCACCGCCGCTTATTGCAATTAATTGCGCTTGCCTGCTGCCAAGGTCAAGTAATTCGCCGTACCAATGTTTGCCCTTTTGCTTATTTGTTTCGTTTATGTTTCATATTTCATTTCATGTACTCTACTGTGCCTAACTTTTGCTTTTTACAAAAATAAACAACGAAAATACAACTAAGCTGTCTCTACTTAAAATTATTTACTAATGCATAACTGTACACACGGCGCAGTTCACTGAAAGTGAGATACGTGTGCAACAATTATTGCCTGTAACGCCATTGACGTTGCACGCATTTAAACATATGCATATCCATATATATTTATATATATATATATATTAGTTTCTTTTCATTTCTACATACGTATTTCATTGAGTCTAATTAAAAGTTTTATGCAAGTCAAAAAAAAAAAAAAATATAAAACAAAAAAAAAAAAAATTATTCATTAAAACTCTTTGAAGCTTACAGGTTGTAGTTTTAGATGCGACCAACACATCGAATTTTCGTTTTCTTTTCCATATTTTTTTTGTTTTGCTTTGTTTGTTTTTTTTTTTTACAGTATTTATTATCCTAAACAATAAAACGGTAATTAATGGGGAATATGATTGGATTGGGTTAGTTTGAATTAGGTTTGATTGGTTTAGAATGGTATGGAGGGGTGTGTGGGTGTCTTAGTAATTGGTTTTGTATAATCAACTATAAAAAAAAAAAAAAAAAATTATTTGTTATAATATATATGTATGTATATTACAATTAGTAATTAAACGCTAATGTAGCTAAACCATACTTTATAATTTGCAAAAATCATAATAATAACTGCATACACAGGTGTGCTGGCCAGTTAAGTGTAGACGACTACAAAGTGAAATATGCAAAATGTTTTCGGTGCAGTTAAGTTTGGTTTTTTATGCTTTTTCTTTTTTTTTTTTTGGTTTTTTGCTTTTTTTTTAGTTTTTCCTTTTTTTTGTTTTTTTGTTAAACAAATATGACAAAATGCTAACTCTAGAAAACTAATCGCTTAAATCCGCGTTAAAAATTAATTTTTAATGCATAACAATAGAAACGTTTAAGCTAGAAAACTCGTGGCATGAAAATAATTTAATAAATTTTGAATTTGCAGTTATTATTTTTCCTTTATGTTTTAAAAAGTTAGTTTATTTATTTATTTTTTTTTTTGTCTCAAAAGCTTTGGCCAAGCAGTGCGTGTCTATTTGAGTGCGCATCACTGTATATGCAATGATGTCATAGATGTGTCCGTGTTGTTGTTGGGGGCTGTGTGTATAACAGTATTAGGTGCTATTATTATTATTACCTTTCATTTCTTTTTTTTTTTGTTTTTATTATTTTCTGTAAATAATTTGAATTTAATGCGATCGCGCTATATACTATATACAAAAACATAATAACGACGACACTAAAATAAAATGCAAAATGTTGTATAGTAAACAATTCTAACTTAATTAACTTGCTCAAATGACAATCCTCCCACGCTATGCGCTGAACATTCCCCCGCACTGCATGCATGCGCCGCACTGCTGCCGCATATGTATGTATGCACGTACATTTTTATAGACGCCTTTCTGTATGTATATGTCTGTCTGTATGCATGTACATTCACGTGTACCTCCTAAGATACCACCACCATATTGGTGGTACCCTTTACTCCGCTTGCATCTGCTGTTGTCGTTCCTGTGGTATATTGATTTCATATTTAATGACTTGTGCCTGATTCGATGCCGGCAACACCTGCACGTGCACAGCTTGATTGCCGATGATGACTTCGCGTGTGTTTAGCTGCTGATGTTGTTGTTGTTGTTGCTGCTGCTGCTGTTGTTGTTGCTGTTGTTGTTGTGAGGCCTGTTGTTCTTGCTGCGCGGCTTCCTGCAAATGGTAAAAAAAGAAACACACAGAATTTTCATTAAAATCAAAGCAAATAAACAAATACAATATATATGTATATATATATAAAAAAAATAAACAAAAATAAAAAAATTTCATTTTTCAAGCTTTAAGAAATAATTATTTTATATTAAAAAAAAAATAACAGAAAAGCTAAAAAAGATGTGTGCATATAGATTATGATGTGTAAGTATGTTTCAAATAATGGGATGTGTAAAATGTTTGCTATGCATACAAGCAACAAAAAACTAGTGTCAACTAACTAAAAATAAAATACTCAAGCACTTAACGAGGATATTGCATCTTTTATTAAAAAAAAAACTTAGCTAATGCGGGAATCGCACAGAATGATGCAGTCAGGTGGCGGTTTAGATAGTTACGAAAGCAAATGGCTAAACAAAAATATCTTTAAATTTAAAATACACACCTAAACGCATTTGGTGTTTATCCAGCAATATGCACTGAGCTATAAGCTTACTTCGCTTATTGTTCTGTTTTCTTTTCTTGACTTCATTTATTTAGTTAATCGTTACTTATAGCTTTAACTCGAGCTGCTCGCAAATGTACTGATTAGTAACAAGCCACCGTAGCACAATTTCCGCGCGTTATTCTAGCCCACGCTTAAGTCAATTGCTCTTGCATTGCACAGTTAGCAGTAGTTTTTTGTTTTCTTTTGTATATTTTTCTTTTCGTTTTTGATTTTTTTTTTTATTATTATTATGTGAAAAAAGCATTTCGGCTTAAACTAGTTGGAGGCGTTATGGCGGCGGGTACACATAACTACAACGCAACCCAAGCACTTTGTTCATTTGCTTTGCATTGAAAATATTTGCTCGGTGTAGGTTGTGTGTGTTTTTGTGGTTGGTTTGCATTTTTTTTCTTTTCATTTTATGTTTTCTTTTTTTTTTTCGTTTTTTTGTATTTTTTTATTTTTTTTATTTTGTGTCTTTTTTTCTTTAGCTGTCTTGTGGTTTGTTTCACTATGCATGGCATTTTAATAAGAAGTTGTTGGGACAACAAGCTGCAAGTATTGAATTTAGATAAAGATTTATTAATAATGGCAAAATTAAAAAAAAAAAAAAACAAAAAAAAAAAAATATAAGAAGAAAAACAAGAGTACAGTACAGAGTGTACAGTGCAGGGCAGAATTAAAGCATATAAACTTGTTATGTCCAACAAACACTTTAAGGTTTCTTTCGATGACTTCACATAACTCCAGAGTCGTTTAGAATGCTGCCCTTTCTTGAACAAACTGTGCTTAATAGATTGTCAAATTCACTTAGATACGAGGTTGATACAACTGTCAATTATTTCAATGTTCATTTCATAAGCGCTATCTGCATCTGTCAGATAGTTTGTGCACAATAAGTTGATAAACAAGTCAGTGTTCGGTGCGTTGTATGAATTTTACTTTCTGATCAAAAACTACCCGGAAATACACATTTGAAATGTTTTCAAGAGCATCTATACCGTTGATAAGACGTGGGGAAACAAAATCGAAAATCCACCTCAAATCCAGTTCAAAATCAATGTAACGTTAACCGTTTTCTTTTACTGTTTCCACGAGTTAACATCCCATAAAAAGCATACTGAGACGCCTGAGGCTATAAAAGAAATTCGCAGAGGGAGCCATAGGCGATTCTGTAATCGGCATATGTAATGCGAACCATTGAAATATGTCTACTGCATCCAATGTGCATAACTATTTTTATGAAGCAAAACAAAATGAGTATCAAACAATAATTAAATCGCTTACGTTTTTATTGAAAATTTCCGAGTACTTTATGATCAGAAGGTATATTAAGCAGTGTTTAATAAAAATTAACATTTCACTATTTTATGACCATGCATTAAAAATATAAAAAAAAAATATATATATATATATAAATAATAATAATTCTGAAAAAATTTAAACAATTTTATTTTAATCAAATAAACTTAGAAGGCTTTGGAAACCCCAAGTATTTTCATTTTTGTTTTCAAAGACAATCTGCGATTTTTTTTTTGTTTTTTTACTGTATAAAATATTTAGAGACTCATTACTTTATAGCGCTTAGGCGGTTATCTTATCAGTCAGCAGCAACCAATTCTAATCAGTTACAATATTTAGCTGGCTCGTGTTTAAAATATAAAAGCAAATATTTTTCAACTTTTGCTTTGTTGCATTACGACATCTGCTTAAATGTTTGTGGAGAATCGGTAGAAAGAAACAGGAACAAAGTTGATTTCTACGCGGCAGTTAACTGCCCTACGAATAGTTGGTCAGCGTTAAGCGTTTATTAAATTGGATACGAGTAGCACTTAAGTCCTAAGTAGAAACTACTAACCAGTCCAGTGAGTGTTTAGCTAGAATAAGCGCATGGACTAAAACATTTATTATATGCGTTGTTAAGTTGTGAATTTAGGTTTGGAGCTATATTCTGTCGTATGGTTGTGCATGTGTGCTTACCTGTTGTTGAGAAATGGCAGGCTTCGTTTCCAGATGCTGGCGCTGATGTAGCATAAGGTGATTCTTTTGGAAAAATGCTTTGCCGCATTCGCAGACATGCGTGCGCACAGTGCAGCCGCCATTGGGGTGACGGCGATTGTGTTGCATTAGGCCGTGCTTGGCGGCGAAACCTTTGCCACAGCTACCGCAGAAATGCGATTTGGGTTTGTTTTGTGCTGCGGCTGCTGCAGCAGCTGCCGCATGTTGTTGCGCAGCCTGCTGCTGTTGTTGCTGTTGTTGATGCGCCGCCGCTGCCTGGTGTAGTTGTGCTTGTTGCGATGCGTGCACGGTCATCGTGGGCACAGTGGTAACCACCGTCTGGGGATGCGTCGAATTGGCGGCCTGCACCAACGTTGTCTGTGACATTACTTGTCCCGTAGATGATATGATTTGCACCGGCACTGGATTTTGTGCCACCAAATTTGGATTTCCAGCTACAACTGTGCCGGGATTCAGGCTAGCCGTGCTCAGGAAATGACCAGGCAGCGCAGCGGTCAAAGCGCATAAATCCGTCATGAGACTTTTGTCACCGGTGTGTAGTCTCAAATGCAGTGCAAGCGCCTCGCGGCTATTAAAGGCACTACCACACTCACTGCAAGCATACAAGAAAAGTTATTACAGTGTAATTATGTATGACCGTTTAAAACTCACCGACAAACAAATTGTGGTCGTGCCACTCCGTTTGCATCATTGGCGGTGACAGTCAGCAAATTTCCGGGATTGCTGACCACCGTTATGGTCTGTTGATGCGCGGGTTGTGTATGTTGCCCTGCCTGCGTTTGATGATGTGCCTGCTGTAACTGGGCAGAAGGTTAAATTTAGCACAAGTTTTTTTTTTCTTTTTTTGGATATGCTGGCAACTGCTGATTGCTCCACCCACCTGTTGATTGGCAATAATCGTTGTGTTGCCGTTATTGTGCGTGCTGCGTATATGTTGATGCAGTTCGGCTTTGGTCGAAAAGCTTTCGCCGCAAGTGACACACGGATGTCCTTGGTCACCGGTGTGTACGCGTCGCATGTGCGAAACTAATGTACGTTTTTGTAAGAATTCCTTACCGCAGATGGTGCACGAATGCGGTATTTTGCCATGAATGCGTCCATGGTTGACCAATTGGAATTTGCGGGGAAAGGTCACACCACACTCGGGACAAACAAATGGATTTACCGAACCGTGAAAGCTGCATTGACCAAACAAAGATAATGTATGTAATTAATATGCTTTTGTTGGCATTTCAGTTTTCAAATGAAATGAAAATACCGTGAATGCATTATCAAATGGTTCTCCTGTGCAAAACTTTCCCCACACTCCTCGCAAACGTACGGCCGTTCTCCAGCATGGAATTTACAATGTGTCACAAGATGCCGCTTCAGTGGAAAAGAGCGTCCGCACTCCTGACAGACAAACGGACGGTCACGACTGTGAACACGTGAATGCGTTAGCAAGTGATGTTTCAGCGTGAAACTCTTCTTGCACTCAGTACACTGATATGGTCGATCCGTCGAGTGCAACAGCAGATGCGTATTCAGGCAATGTTTGTGCGCAAAACTTTTGCCACAATGCGGACAGACATGCGGACGTTCGCCTAACGCGAATAATTACATAGGAAACGTATTATTACTATAAACAAAATAAGAACCTCAGATTTCATTATACCTGTGTGAACGCGCGCATGTGTAGTCAGATGGTGCTTGAGCAAAAATGATTTGCCGCATTCATCGCAGCTATATGGACGCTCCTTCTTAATGGTAGCATCACCCTGCAAGCACAAACGGAAACGCATGTAAGATTTTTGATTTGTTGTGGCTGCCTGCATTTATTAACTTACTTCATTGAAACTTATTGATTCTTGTAGTTCGGTCTTTGGGGACAATTCTAGTGTACCTGGCTCCAATTTTAAATTGGGTGCGTCACCCTGGGAGTCGTCATTATCTTCTAGTCCTTGTATTACTTTCTGTACTTGAACTGAAATACCAGGAAGTATGTCACCTAAGAGTGTACCACCAACAAAAATGAAAAAGAACAAAATGCAAAATAAAACAAACAACCAACGAAATAAAACTTCAACTAAATAAACAGCTAATTCAACTTATATCTGTATAGACTTAATAAATAAATAATAAAAAAAGTAATGAAACAAAGAGAGAGAGAGAAACAAAAAAAAACATAATTGAATACAAAGCTATGATGCTTACTTGCTGTCGTCGCCGCATGGCCATCAGCTGTTGTAATCGTGTGCGTCTGATGTGTGGCAGCAAGCGCGCGTTTCATAAGTATCTCATTGCATTCCTCCGGTGTAAGATGCAGCGGCCCAATCGGGCTAAAGTGTGTCTTTCCGCTAGATGCTGGCCCCAGTACCGTTTGCCCCTTGGCATCGACTAAGCCATTCGTAAGTGAATGCGTGTGATCGCCACCAGCGGCAGCCGCTGCAGCTGCTGTGGCTTGATCAACTAAGAGATCTTTTTTTTTTTTGAAAAAAAAAAAAAAAAAAAAAATTTTTTTTAAACATATACACGTGGAACTAAACGTCTAACTTACAGTTTTTGTCACAATTTATACTCAACACCTGTTGATCTTGTTTTTTGACAACTGTCGAACCCGCACCAGTGGTTATTACTCTGTAAATATAATGTTAGTAAAGTTGAGTTGTAAACTAGCTTTGGGTCAATAATATTTTAAGCCGCACCTTTGTGTGCCCGGCGCAAACGAGTCATTGACGACAAACATGCGGCGCACCACGTTGCCTTTATTCGTGGTAGTCAGACCTTTGACGTCTTTTTGGACGGTTAACGATCCATCCGTGGACAGCAGATATGGCATCTAAAATATACGTTTAGGAAACAATTCAAATTTAAGTACGTAAAAAAAAAAAAAAAAATATAAATAAACCTTAAATAAAATCAAAAACCAAATAAAGTCTGTAATGAATCGTGAAATTGTGTTTGTATGTGAATGAGTCCCCAAAAACTGTTGAACTACAAAAATTATGATTGAATTTATATGCTATTTAAATATTGTTATTTAATTATTTGCAGCAGTAGGAGCAATATATTTCATAAAATTATATTTGATTTGTTTGCGTGTTCAACATGTTGCGCGCATTGAACACAAAAAAAAATATTTATATTTTGCATGTTGCACCTATGCGTATTTTTATGTGAATGAAATTGAAAAAGACACGAGCAGGTGTCGCCATGCACTCAGACGCAATTGCCCGCGCATTTCTGATAGAAAAAGAGTCGCTTATGTGGCGGGGGGTCCGTGGCGCCAAAACACGCAAATGTAATTAATATGCACATGCATACACTCGTACGCACACACGTGTACACACGCATACATTTTCAAACTCACACAATAACACTGTTTGCGTACGCATCCGTTTTAGTATGTGTGTGTATATCCGATGCGGCGAAGTGTGACACGCCATTGTCGTTGTGTTGTTGCTGTGTACGTATGCGGCGAATTGCGAAACTCGATTGATGACTTGAGAGCGACGAAGATGATGAGAAAGAAGAGATAGAGTACGACTTAAAGAAGAGTATACCAAAAAGCAAAGCAAACTTTTTTCTGGTTGTATAACGCAAAATGGTTACGTTGAAATAAAACAAAAAAAGAAAAAAAAAAACAGAAACTAGAATTTTTGGTAAAATAATCAAACAAAAAAAATCATGAAAAATGCTTATGGACGCCATATTGATGTTTTGCGAATCTTAGCTTTAGCGTGTTGGAAATTTTTTACTAATTGTGTAAATTAGACAAAATTTGTATGCTTTTTCAAATTGGACTGTTGTTGTTGTTGGTTGTGCTGGTTTTTAGTGTGGCACAAACACAGAATTATGAATGTTTACGAATGAAATGGAAACGTATAAAAAACATGCAAAAACATACAAAATAAAGCGCGTAGTGTTTGTCATATGAGAATGTATGCTAAGTAAGAGCGAGATATTCTCATACAACCGCTTGCATGACCAACATTATCACGAGCGTAAGCAACAACAACATCAACAAACAATAAAATACGACGGCGGCGACGTCTGCGTTACATAAAACTTCGATATACATATTTATACGTGTGCGCGTCACAAACACACACACATATGCGCAAACACACATGACACGAATACACACACGGATGACGCACATATACTGCAACGCAAGCAGACGACCAAACAGGCGACTATGAACAGACACAACATGGATTGAGGTGGGAAAGCAAAGGCAACAACGACGACAGCAGGCAGGAGCAACAACATGCTGTTTTCTATGTGGGAGTGGGTGCGAGGCCTATGAGCGCGCTTAAATTAAATTGAATTGCAATCAAAAAACTGCACATTATATTTCGGACTTACAGTCTCACCACTGACGGTGTAGTTGATGTTTGGCGATATCTCGAGCACCGATTCGGCCCGCGTGTTGTCGGCGAAGCCCCAGGTGTAGCCAAAGTTTGGCTGCGGATTACTCTGAGCCGCGCACATTTTGGTTGAATATACTTTTTTTTTTCGTTTGTTATTTCAATTTGTAGACGGTGGGAAACGCGCAAATATTGCTACGCACCAACAACAATTGTAGAGGCACTTGTTTTTTTTAAATCTATTTCTTTTTTACTTGCTATCTCAAGCAGTAATATACATGTACAAATATGTACATATGTACATATATATATATATCTGCGCGCGTATATATGTGTGTATTTTAATTTTCACATACGAATTACTCTGCTTTCGCTCTCACTTTATGCACTTAAAAATATATTTTGCACTTTTTCACTCGAATTTTCGTATTTAACGAATTAATCTTTAAATTTTTCGTTGTTTTTTGCTTAATTTCGAGACAGAAAAACGAAAGTCAAGTTGCTTTTGTGGCTGTGGGCGCCATTTTTTCCATTCGCAGCAATAGCTAGATTCACAACACGAATTTTGTTTTAATCGTTTCAGTTTTTTTCTTTTCTTTACTCCGATTTGTTGCATTTGTATTTGCATTCATTGATTGCGTCGAATTGTGAATTTGTGTTGGTGTTAATTTGTGTGTATTTCTTATTTTTATTATTATATATGTTCACCGTGTAACTGTACAATAATTTAACAATTTTCTGCGCGGAAATAAATTTACAGACACAGACACACGAACGTACAAATTCCTCAGTTCCACTACTACTGACGCCATTTTGAGTGAGTGGCGCAAATATATTCGATGAGCGACTATCGGTGTAAGTGAGATGTTTATAGTAGTGAGGCACACAACTCACATAGAGGGCGCTAGCCTGTCGCAATCGGTCTGCAAGTGTGCTTTGATGTATGGGTTGCCAAGCTGCCGTTAACAGTTCATTGTTGTATAGCCCCGAGACTACCCTTGCAGGGTAGTTTTACATGGGTCCAATCACGCAGTCAATAAAAATATAAATTGCCACACTGGTGGCGTGTTGTTGGTTACGAGAGTGGTTGGTGTGAGGCCGGTGAGTAACCTTAGAGAAATATCGGAACATAAATCCCGGGACGCAACACAATCGAGATTTTACGTTATTCGCCAATATGATATAAGAAAGTTTCTTAGACCATGATTCACTATTACTTCACAGGAATAGAGTTTGCAGAGCATGAAACCGTTCTTTCTCACTCTGACGCTCTATTCTAGTGGTTCTCTCTTCTAACAACTCTCTTACAAAAACAAATTGCACGACAACGTAAAATTCAATTTGTTTCCGACGTCCTAAGAAACACATTTTTTAAAAGTTGGCATGCAAAATGTCAGCTGTTTTTCACACGTACAGTGTCGGTGTGAGCTGTTGTCAATGTGTTTCTAAAAATTTGTGATTTTCAAACCAGCAAAATCTAGAAGAAGAGTAGTTAAATAGTTAATTAGTAAAGTAACAATCATTAAAGTAAGGCCATTTTGCTAAGAACTTTATTTGTTAATTATAGCATGGCAAAGTTACACAAATGACCTCTCCCAATTTTTGCACCCTCGGATAATCAGCCGGCGAGAGAGTTTCTTGTAGTTGTAATTATTTGCGCTCCCTGCGGGCTAGGGGGGACTATAAAATTGCACATTTTTTTGTTGCGAGTATCAATGCTATCCACAAAGCACTGTGAGAATGCGTCGGGATGTTTAAATTGCAAAAAATCAATTTGCAAAACAACATCATCATTGCTGAAAATATGCAATGTGCCATTTCATCACTAGAACTTCAGTTAAATACAAATAATGTAATTAGATATCAGTACTAGTAACTAATTATATTATTAATTTGCAATTTCACGAAAATTCGCAAAATGACATATTTTTTTTTAGTGTTTTCGTATAACACATAATCGCCATCCCGCTCTTTCAAAAGCATACGTAGAACGTGACGCCGTGATGTGCAACTTGCCAAAATCGCGACGCCGAAAACAAGAAACATGCCGTAACGGATAATACAAATATTTTCAAATGTCTGATAGTTTATGTATTTGCTTATAATTTATATACGAATATATATATATATATGAATTATATATTAATTATATAACGTGTTATATCCATTTTCTGTTTGATTGTCAAGAAAAGCAGATTGTATTATGAAAAATTAGATTATGTTATAAAAAATTTAAAATATGTGTCAAACAATAGTGTTTTCTTATATTGACAAGGTTCAGTAAAGAAATTTGGCATTCTATCGTTATTATTTTAGGTTGGAGTTTAGTATAAATGCTATCAGTCAGGTTTAGCAGCAGGAAGGTAATTGTCTGGATATTAACTAATCTAAACATATGTCGATAAAAGTTACAAATTTGAAATATATGTTTCAAAGTATAACAATACCACATTAATTGTTAATTAAAAAAGTTTCGTAATTTCTATACTCAAGTGTCACTTTTATTTCAAGACCATTGCTGTCACTAGTATGCGTTTTCTGAATTTGCCGTTTAACGGTCACCAGCTGACTAAAAAAAAGACGCGCCTGCAAATATGCAACTGTGAATTATTTTTCTTCTCTTTGCTTTATTTCCATATTCTGAACCACCGTACTCTAACATAGCGGCATGCACAGAAATCCGTCAGTCAGGTTTCGTGTCGCGGCCAAAACAGATGTGGCCAACGCATGTTCGTTCGTGTTGTTTTTATTGTCGCTTCCACTAATTTTTCGCGTTAGTTCAGAAGAGAATTGCTGCTCTCTTTGCCCTTTTCGTCACGTTTAATGCATTGTTGTTCTTATTGTACACTAACTTTTTTTGTTACTTCTGACACGCTGTTGTTATTTTACCGTCACCATCGCACAGCGTAGTATTTGTCGTGTCAACCATTCGTTCCCATTTGCCCGTTTGGCGTTGCGCCGCGTGTTCCAGTTACACGGTGGATTATAATTGGAATATTAGACCGAGGTTAGTTGGATTCGCTGTTTATTGCGAACTGAAAAGTTAGTGAAATAGAAAACAAATAGGAAAAGCAGAACACAAAATAAAGGCTAAAACAAAATGAAGCATACAAAGCTAAGTTGGCCAGAAAGTTAGCGTAACAAACCACCATGCTGCTCATTCAAAAAAACAAAAAACAAATTTATATATAAAACAAGACAAAAAAAAACATGCTCCATCGGCTCGCACCAAACAAACCAAGAACTGCAAATGTTTCTATGCGAGTGTGTTTGTATATTGAGAGCGCCATGTAGAAGTGTGTGTGCGGATGTGTGTGTATTTGAGTCAGTGAGTGAGTTTCGTTTTTTTTTTGTTTTTTTTTTTTAGAATGCACCTGCAAGGTATAACTGCGGTATTTCAAAACTTAAAATTGCCAAATACTCGTACGTTGTTCGATTGCGAAATGTTTGAACTAAGAGGAAGGAGAAGAAGAAGCAAATAGAAACTCTGATTAAATTCAACGATGCTTGAATATCGTAGTTATGTTATTCAATAAAAAAATAAATAAATAAATAAAAGAAACTTCATAGAAAAGCAAAAGCAGCAGAAGCAGCAGCAGCAGCAAAGGAATCAAAATCAAAAGAAGAAGCTAAAAGAAGCAGTGGCAGCAGCAACTGCTGCGGCAAAGGTTACGAAATTTTGTAATTTTTATGATTGCAACATGAAATGTTGTTGTTGTTGTTATTGTTGTGATTGCAAGTTTAGAAGCTTAGTTAGACGTCGCTTAATTTGTGCATGACTGTGACTGCTTACTGGCATGAGGCGGTGGTGGGCGTAATTTGGAAGTTGAGGCACCTTTTTTTGGTTTGATACACACACCCACCTGATATTGCACATCAGGGGCTTAGGTATTGCACAGTGGGCTGAATTTAAAAAACGATGCGATTTTTTTTTAAATAGTTCAAGTAAGTTTTTATCTTATACAGTTGATATTTTCTACAATGGACTTTTCTATAATCAGTTTCTCTATATAACTCACTTTTTTTGCCAAGACAACTTAAATTTCCTATAATAAATTCCAAATTGCTAATCAAGTTTATAAAAACAATACTTTGGTTTTAACAGAATGTGCTAAACAGAGATGTTGAATATTTTTTTTTGTTTTTGTTTTTTTTTAAAGAAAGATATATGTACGATATACATGGCCAACTTAAAAAAAAAAATTATTTAAAAAAAATTTTTTTTTTATTATCTATATAAAATTTTTCCTCTAATTAAGGTGACATTCAAGTAAATATACATACATAAATAGAATATGTATAGATATTGTATAAATTTCGTTTAAATTTGGGGCCAATATTTTCAATGGGTTATAGTGAGTTAACAGTGCCAGTGTCTATT
This sequence comes from Stegana nigrithorax, assembly GCA_037044495.1. Lineage (NCBI taxonomy): Eukaryota > Metazoa > Arthropoda > Insecta > Diptera > Drosophilidae > Stegana > Stegana nigrithorax. Next base: position 66,544 of record JBAMBQ010005114.1, on the reverse strand, counting down.
GAGCAAATATTCTGCTGCTTGTGTTCGAAACTTACTTACTATGCAACAGTTGTTGCACAACATGCCACTATGTATTTTATACAGGTTTCACACGCGCATCCGACACACTGTGCGTTGGCCTACTTACTTGCTTGCCGCGCTTAAGACAAAATAATCTTACAAGGTCGATTGAATACTTATGCATGTGTACACACACACACTTGCGCACACATACGCATTCATTGTATAAATATGTAAACATACAGACGCACAGACTCATATACCAGTTTCTAAACTAGACGCAGCCAGTTTCAGTTTCTATTGGGATTATCTTGGCAGTGGTTTTGTTTCTTGTTGTTGTTGCTATTGTTGTTGTTGTTAAGCATTGCAGGTGGTATTGGCAGCAAATTGTGGAATAAAAACTAAAATTAAAATTCTGCTCTGGGATCATTGCATTGTTGTTGTTGTTGTTGTTGTTGGTGTTGGTGTTGGTGTTTCTTCATAGTTGGAACGAATCTTGTTTCTCAGTCTCTGCCTGCGAGTGTTTGGTGTGCGTTATTGTTCGCATTGATGAATGTGATTGTGACACAGAAACGAACAGAAACTAAGAAGCATGTAAAAACGGCAGCAATAGAAATAACAACAACAAGAACAATAGCAACAGCAACAACTACATACATATATATATATTACTAAGTGGCCAAGACTCACGGACCTACTCGTACAATAAACAGCAACAAGAAGGCAATGAAAACAAACATCCATAGAGACCAAATCTCGACGATTTTAAAAAAAGATGGATGTTATCGTCGAGTGCGCGCGAATGTCTTGCAAAGTAAAACAAACCAAAAATTCCACACACAGTGAAACACACATTACAGACCTATAAAAAAGAAAATATAAAAAACAGCAGACAAAAACAAAAATTATGCGCATATGTTTTGTGCACATCAAATCGTCACCTGTACTATGCCTCGCTGCCCGCTAACCTAAATCAAATGCTTAGAACATTCACACCATCACATACATGTTATTGCAATTTTTTTCCCAAAAGAAACTCGCAAAAAAATAAAACAAATCCAAAAATAAAAAAGAATTCAGTCGGAATCGGGTGCATTCGCATTACACGACCGACCGCCCGGGACCGTCCGTTGCACTCAGTCACATATGTACATACGAGTATGCACATGAACATACATAGACACACGCTTGATAGACGCCCACCGCCGAAGTAGTTGCTCCTCAATGCTGCGTGCTCAATTTATCAAAATCAAAACCAACAAAAACAAAAACAACAACACTATATCACGATGACAATAACAAAAACAACGCAACCAACACCAACTAAAATGTATGTCGTTGCAATTGCACTCGCAATATGGTGCAATGAAGAGAAAAACGCATGCAATGCGTTGGCGTTGTGCACAACAACAACAACAACAATAACAAAAACAGCAGCAACAGCAACAAAAACAATGAGAATAACAACAGTCACAACGAAGGCGACAAAGAAGAAGCGGAAAATGCAGATGATGATGATGATGACGACAGAATCTACGACTGCGAGGTCGCAGGCAATAAGACCAAAAACAAAAACAAAGCACATATGTATAGGCATTTCGGTGCCCACCAACAAACCACCAGCAGCAACAACAACAGCACCTTGCAAGCAAAGCAGCCAACCATCACTCTAAACCTGTTGACCCAATTTTAATTTCAACGTCGTCGTCAACGTTGCGCTGGCAATTCCTCTGCCGTCCCAATACCGAAACTTCTACAACATCACGCTCTCAGCATGTCACTGTTGCTCTTGCTCTCGTTACCGTGGTCGTCCTCTCTCATCCGGATGAGACCGTCGTTTTTATATGAAAATTGCCTCGTCGTTGCCCCCCAATAAATTTCAACATGAGAGAATTTAATATGGTTGTTGTAAAATCCTCTCTCACTAAAGTAATTCTCTCTTGTTGTAAAAAGGCAGCAGATGGGAGAGGACAGCATTATAGTGGGCCATTATAGTTCGCTTTTAATTTTGTTTGCGCTCAGTACACTCGCGAGCGTCGTCTGTCTATGTCGCAAAATATAAAAGGAACGGAACGGAACTGACTGACGCGGCTAAGAATACTAGTAACCAAACCAACATTAAAATCGTGCTGTGCTACACTCCGTTCTGCCCCACTGTGCTGTGTTGTGGTGTGCAGGTGTAACTGTGTGCAAGGTGTGCAAGACAAGACAACAATCAAATTTAAAAGATAGGTCAATAAGAAAACTACGACAAGTGGCCAAAGATCCAAAGATTCAACGGAAGTTCCAGCTAATATGTGTTAGAATGTTTTTTTTTTTTTTGTTTTTTTGTTTTTTTTTTTCTTCAATGTGCTAGAAAATATAGTGAACTAAATCATAATACTCAAATTGTTGAGTGTTCCGTGCTAGCATTGAGCATAATTAGTTCATTGAATAAGTGAAATCTAGTGAATGTACTTCTTTCAATGAGTGTGCTATATTTGAAAAGAATTTTAATAATAACAAAATGAAACGCAACGTAAATACAAAGAAGGCATACGAAAATATTTTGCAATAATAAAACTTACGAAAAATTACAGAACGCCGCACCACGCATAGCGTAGTTTTTGTTAATTTTATTTGCAATATTATTTAGTTCATAACCACAAAAAACAAAAAAAAAAAAAGAAAAACACAAATACAACAAACAACAACAATAAAAAAGTACATTACAATAAAAAGAAAAAATCGGCCGCCACTCAGCTTAGTTTGTCGGTGCGGCGGTCGCTGCTTTGCTCCACTTGTCGCAGTGACGAAATAAGCGTTTGCATTTGTTTTTGTGTGCATGTGTCTGTAGCTTGCATGCCTGTGTGAGTGTGAAGAGCAGTGGCAGCGAAAATCAAGTGAATTAAAATGAGCGTATAATTAGGTCAACAAAATATGGATGGCCTAACCTCTCACCGCAACTTATATTTTGCACCCACAGTTGCTACTGTACTGCGTAACTAAACCATGATTTGTAGTTATAATTATCTTATGAATTTGCTTATCATTTGTTTTTGTCAATAGGTACAAAATGCATTCATATTGCTTAATAAATAATGAGCTGAAATATTTGCATTTATGTGCAGTACTTGCCATTGCAAATAACAACAAACATCATTGCTGCACTCACACCATCGCACTCACGCATTTGTTCCCTACCAGTGGGAACTCCACTTGGACTAACATTTATTCACGTGTGGCTAGATGACACACATGTGTGGCGTACTTTTTCACTTACACCTTGTGTGAGAGCGTGCTTACATACGGCGCTCTCACATAAAAACACACTCACTTGCTATCACTCATACTCACTCATTTGCGCGTGTGAAAGCCTGTGCCAGTTTAAGTGTGTTTGTTAACTATTTTCTTCAGCTGACTGACCGTCAGACCGGCTGGCTGGTTGGCTGACTTGCTGACTGAATGACTGTGCTGGCTGGCTTATTTGTTGGCCTATTTTTGTTGCTGTTGCCGCTTTTGACCGTGGCAAGTGGCCGTCGTGTGTGCGTTTCGCAATGCAGCCAAACTAAAGTATCAGCGTCAGCGTCAGCGTCATCGTCATCGACGCCACTCTCGTCAACGTCGCCAAAGTTTTCTTACATTATTCGTTGCGGGAAATTCCTGTTCCACTTTCTATTATTATGGGAGCAACATATACTCGCGCGCTTGTGTGCTTGCTTTGCTGACGTGCTTGCTTTTTATAAAAGTATGTCACAGTGGAAAGTGGTTTTACGCATAATGTCACTCTCATCTGTGCCGCCCTGCTCATTTTGAAATGAGGAAAAATCATCGGGTTGATATCAAATACAAAAGCGAAGACTGACTCATGTCAGAGTTAAAGTGCTGGAGTGAGCAAGTGAATAAGAATTGGACGCTTTCCGAGATACGATTAATATTGAGCGCATATTTATTAAAGTGGCGTTTGTTGTTGTTATTGTTGTTTTACTTTTGGCCTAAAAAGAAAAAAAAGAAAAAAAATATAACAACAATATTAGAAAACCGGTAGTTGAACGAACAACAACAACAACAACAATAAAAATAATAATAATAAAAATAATAACAACAATAACCAATCCAAGAGCAACACCAACGAAAAATGCTGTTAAGGTCATTTATACATTTCATAAACATTATCTTAATTTTATGTGATTTCAACTTTTTATTATGGCCCAAAAAATTTAAATAAATCATTGAAGACGCTTAAATTGGCCTGCAACAAAAACCCAAAAAAAAAAAAAATCAGAGCACTAACAACAAAAGCATCGTTAAGGGCTCTCAAATTGTAGTAATTATGTCGTCGTCAACGTCGCTCTCTTTTTTTATTTTTTTTTTTATTTTTTAGTCCATTTAGACCAGCATAATGTTCATCGCTGTCGTAGTCGTTGGTGTTTTTGTTGTTGTTGGCTTTGGCATTTGTCAAATTGGGAACAGCAGCTCTACTAAGTTGAACTGAGCTGAGCTCAGCGAGCTGTGCCGAACTGAGCGTAGTACATTTGGCCTGCAATGCGGGGCACCCCGAGGGTGTTGAGTGTTTCATTATGGAGCAGCGGCCGCAGGCATGCGGAGGTGAGCGGCAATTGAATGGAGGCTGTGTGTTTGTGCGTTGCGTCGCGTTTTGCTTCATTTTTTTTTTTTTTTTTTTCTTATATTTTTTTATATTTATGTTGATGACGATCGTAATGTTGATAATGATGATAATGATGATGATGATGATGGTGCTGTTGATGCTGCTGGCTGCTGTAGTGTTGAAGTGACCCAGTTGCACTTAAAAACTTGACCCAATGACTCCATTGAGTTGCGTCTCCATTAATAGCAACAGCTACCTCGCTCACCCGCTTGCTTTGAATAGCTCTATACGCGCCATACACAAAAGCGACATAAGCTAACAGAAGAAAAAAAAAAATGCAAACTATTTTCATTATGTTTAACAAGTTTATACAAACACACAAATCAAGCTAAACCAAAGCCAGGCCAGGCCAAGCCATGCCAAGCCAAGTCAAGTCAAGCCAAACCTAACCAAACTAAAGCAGCGAAAAAGATATCTCGAGAGTTGGCTTGTCTTAACCTGACCGAAGTCAACAGTAATAACAGATATAAATAATCGTAAAGAAATACACAAAAAAAAAAAAAAAAAAAATTAACAAAAACAACACAAAACGTAGCTTAGCAAAGTGAAAAAGAAACCTGTTATTTTATGCCCAAAAATGAATTCATAATATTTAACCTAAATTAATGTAGTTCGCCCATTGAGCTTGTCTGCGGACTTGGTGAGACCTAGTTTCGTTTCGTTTTTTGACCCAATGAAAAGGGTCTTGAATTTGGCTTAACAGTAAACGTCACCATTAACTAAGCTTTAAACGCTTTTATGCCATTACTAAGGGATCTCAGTGCGACTAACATTTGAGACTATATTGTATTTGTTATAAGAGCTACAACAAACGTCATGTGAGTCGTTAGACAAGATTCCAAGGCTTTGTTTAGTTTCGGCAGAACTGCAGTCAGGGTTAGCTGCAGGAATACCCTGTTTACCTTGATTAGTTCGGATTCGCTTTAGTATGCTTATAAATTCAAAGAGAAATAAAAACACATTCGACTTGCTTCCCGCAAGCATTTATGACAATTTCTTATAGCTCAGGGTAGTGTGCGGATGTTAAATCTTAATGCAGCTGGGATAATTTAAAACAAAAAGTAAATATTCCTTTAATTTCCAATCAAATGCAAACAAATTCATTTATTATCCCTAGTGATGTGAAGCTTATGCGCCAGTTCGGCTTTCAGAATTTTCTTTGTATTAAATTAGAAAAGTAATCTATATGGAAGTTAAGCAATGTTGACTTCCCTTTAGTAGAATTGCTAAAAAAACTTGTAGAAATTATTCACATGATAGAATATACAATAGATCTCAATAGCCAATGTAGTTTAGGAATTTGAGTAGCAATATATGATTCGTCTTCAAGATTTGAAGTATGATCTGATCAGGTATAACTTTTTGTTAAACTTTATGTTAAGCCGAGAAAAATATTGTATATGGCAGCAATTGTTGGTTTTTCATATGAAAATACATAGTTGAACGAAGAAACTGAAATCCAATTTCTATGCCATATGTTTAGTGACTGGGTTTCTCTTTTTAATTTAAAGAGACATTGTTAGTTTAGTAAAATTTGTTATGTGTTTTGGTGTAGTGCGGATTCAGTGAAATTGCTGTGTACTGTTGGACTACTCTGGGCAGTAGTCAGTACTTTGGTTTACAGTTAGTTACCCGTGTATGATCAGCCATGACCTATGATAATTCCCTAACGTTGCGAAAAACTTGGATCTCTGCTGCATGCGATTGTGCTCGAAAGCAAGTAGGCGAACAAGCAAGCAAGCAACCAAGCCAAGCATGACAGTAACCACGAGTACGTTCGTACAAATGAATGGCCACCTGCAAGACCAGTAATTGGCCCGAATAACTTTGGTATTTTCATAGTCGAGCACAGACACACAGACTAATGGCCTCATATTCGCTGGTGTGTGGAGACATAGTTACGCGCATACTCACACACACACACACACACATACACTTACACACACACACTTTCGCAGACATGCCCAAGCCAAATGAGTGTAACTGCGCCCCCCCAAAAATGGTAACACATATTTACACAATTCTTCATATGTACATTCTGTCTGTCTGTCTGTCTGTCTGCCTGCCTGCCTGCCTGTCAGTCTGTTTAACTCGGTCTGTCGGATGTCCGCTTGCTCGTACGTATGTTCTTGGCGCTCTAGGTCCAGCAAATAGCAAGCAAGCCAGCCAGCCACTCTAAGTGAGTGACTGTCAGTCAGCTAGTAATGAGAATGAGAATGAGCCAGTGGCTGCGATGGCAGCAGCAGCAGCAGCAGCAGAGGCAACGCTGGCGACGCTGGGGCGACGGAGGCAGCGGCAGCGTCGCTGACATCAATTTTTCTTAATGAAGTGCAGCTTGCACAGACCATGCGCATGCCCGCCACCTTGCACGGCATGCTTAAGAGCGAAAAAAGCGAAAAAGCGTAAAAGCGAACAAGTTGCAGTCAAGCAGTCAACACTGTAAAGTGAGACATTGAGCAAGTTGATTCTTTTCATGGAAACTGGTTCGCTAATGAGCCAATCGCAGGGAAGCACTTCAAATGCCAAAGTTAGGCGTTTTCCGTGATTTTGTTGTTGTTGTTGTTTGTTGTTGTTTGTTGTTGCTGCACTGTACTATGCTATGTTATGGTGTGGTGTATGGTGTATGGTGAAACTACGGATTTAACAGCTTAAACTGATCTTTGCATATTGAATGATTGACAGTCAGTCAGACTGAATGAATGAATGAATGAATAAATGAAAGACTGTTCCAATTGATCAAAGTACTCAAGATTTGTGTCTCTGATCGCATTTTGCAGACGACGGCGTTGCACACATGGCCGAGACGTTGAGCACGGCGGGCCCCATGGATATGGCGCTTAAAGATAACGGCATTGTTGTGGACATGACGCCGGCAGCGCTACTACATCATAATACACTGGCACAGGCAGCGGCCGTCGTCAGTCATGCACATGCACTGCGCAGCCTCAAAGATGTGACAAGTGTGTCGGGCGATGAGCAGCTCTCGCTGCCGGAGCCGCCCAGCACGCCGACGAACCTCTCAACGTCCGCCTCACCGCCCCTAACCACATTCCGTTGCGAGCGCTGTGACAACTTCGAGACCAGTTCGCGTGCCACACTGCTGCTGCATGTCGTACAGTGTCTGGCCGCGGCCGGTCAGGCGGTGCGCCTCAAAACGGAGGATCATGCCGTCGAGCCGGAGCACATGAGCGTCGTGCAGGCGCATATGGAACAGCAGCAGCAGCAGCAGCAGATTGTCAAGCCGGCGGCCACGACAACGGAAGCAACGTCGCTGGTCGTCTCGGCTGTTGTCAATGGCAGCACGGGCAGTCATGCGGCCTCCTCGTCCTCCTCCTCATCGTCGCCGGCGGCGAACAACAATTCGGGCACATCGAATGCCTCCGGCAATGCCGCACGCAAGGTATTCGAATGCGATGTCTGCAACATGAAATTCTCGAATGGCGCCAATATGCGCCGCCACAAGATGCGTCACACGGGCGTCAAGCCGTACGAGTGCCGGGTCTGCCAGAAGCGTTTCTTTCGCAAGGATCACCTTGCTGAGCATTTTACGACGCATACGAAAACGCTTCCATATCACTGTCCCATCTGCAATCGCGGCTTTCAGCGTCAGATAGCCATGCGTGCGCATTTCCAAAATGAGCACGTCGGCCAGCACGATCTGGTGAAGACGTGTCCGCTGTGCAGCTACCGTGCGGGTTCGATGAAATCGCTGCGCATACACTTCTTCAATCGGTGAGTCGCCGGGCAGCACTTCCTTCCTTGCACTTTGTGCGCTCTATTCTATCGGTTTCTCGTCATAACTCTTGCAGACACGGCATCGATCTGGACAATCCCGGCCCGGGTGGCACATCGTCGCTGTTGCTTGCACTCGAATCGCAGGCATCGCAGGTGGCTGCCGCCGCAGCGGCAGCGGGCTTCGTGCCCGGCCTGAATCCGGTGGCGGCCGTTGCCGCTGCCGCTGCCGCCAATGCGAGCAACAATGCACCCAATAGCCATCAGAGCGACAGCGGCGAGTCGATGCGATCGCTGGAGAATGCGACGCCGCCCATGCATTTCCTAACGCCGCACGTGGAGATCTCGACGCTGTCTGAAAACGGAGCGCCGGAACTGTTCAATGTAACGCAAGACTTAAGCAATATACCTAGCAGCGTACAGAACGCGATCTTATGCGTTTTGCGTGAATTTGCATTGCAGGGTAATTCAGCTGGCATTGGTGGAGTCGGAGTCGGTGTCGGAGTTGGAGGCGGTGTTGGTGTTGCTGACTCGCTGGATGCGAAGGCGAAGGAGCGCGCGCTCACCATACAATCGCCGGTGGCGCTATGCGCGCCGCAGGATCAGCCGATGGATTGCAATGCCAAGACAAGCACAATGCCAACGAGCACAAGTGGTGTCGGTGGTGGTGTCGGTGGTGGTGGCGTTGGTGCCGGTGGCGGTGCTGGCATCCACAATCATATACACAGCCATAGCCACAATCATAATAATCACAACAACAAGGCAGGCGGCCAACACCACCAGCATCACCATCATCATCATCATCACGAGAATCACATAACGCCCTCGATTAGTTTAATACCCATTAAGCAGGCAAGTAATCTTAGCCCCCTACTCCTACTCCTACTCCTAGTCTTAGTCCAGTGTCCAGTGCAGCAGCGCAAACCGAACTAATGCCAAGTCTATTTCCATGCACGTTGTATATGCTTAAGCAGGAGCCGCTCAATGACGAACCGGAGAAGTGCGCACAGAAGGACCAGCATAGCAATGGTGGTGCCGGCAGCGGAGGAGCAGCTGGAGGTGGTGGTGGCGGCAACGGCAGCGGTGATGGCAGCGACTCGGAATTCTCATCACCCAATAACCGCATCACCTCACTGATCAAGGTCGGTAGCCAAATAGCAAACATCTGCTGCTGTGCTTCCAGTGCAGATTTCTTTTTTTTTATTTGCTTTTGTTTTTTTTTTTCTTTTAACTGAGAACTAACTGATTGATTTTTGTCCCATCTGTTGTGTGTGTGTGTATGTTGCATGTTTGTCGTGCAGGTGTCGCCGCTGAAGTCGCTACTGCGCGAGGATCTCAAGCGTCGCATCTGCGCCAAGGCCAATAATCGGATAACGCGCAACGCTGTCGCGCAGGAGAACAACAACGTGTTGCCGAATGCCACGCCCATTTGCAACGGAACGATAACGTCGACGGGCCAGGAGACCGACATGCTGCTCAGTCGCAAGCAAATACTCACCTGCCATTTCTGCGGCATCGAATTCCCCGACGAGACGCTCTATTTCCTGCACAAGGGCTGCCACTGCGACAGCAATCCCTGGAAGTGCAACATCTGCGGCGAACAGTGCAACAACGTGTACGAGTTCAACTCGCATCTGCTCAGCAAGAGCCACCAATAGCAGCCAGCGGGGGCCAGTGGCCACAGCAAGGCCATTGGAAAGTGAACGGCATCAGCGGCGGGAGTTGGCAATCGCTATATGATTTCTGCAAGTGTGGTCTCTGGCAAATGCAACAAAGTGTGATAGGAACATCGAAGCGAGGTCGCCCCAAGAACAAACAAACAAACCTCTATGGCAAAATGATACAAAAACCAACAAGAAGCAAAGAGAAAGCTTTGGTAAGAACCGAAACGCTTTACGGAACAAAGAATCAAAATGTGGAATACCTTAAAACAAAACAAAAACAAAACAAAAACAAAACAAAAACAAAACAAAAACAAAACAAAACAAATCAAGAAAACAACAATTTCAAACAAAAACCAAAACAAAATGAAAATCAAAAACAAAAACAAAAAAATATATATATAAAAATGAGAATATTTTACGTAGTGAAATTAAAAACATAAAACAAAAAAGGATATTCATGAAAACTGCACGCATACACTGAGCAAAAAAACAAACGAAATTTTTGTGCAAAAAATAGACAATTATTTTTATATATACACGAAAATTAAGAAAAAAAACAAAAAACAAAAAATTCGGAGCTACGTAGTTACCTTCCTAACCTACCTTCCTTGTAGTTTAATTAGTTCTAAAAAAAAAGAAAGAAAACACAAACGAAAACGAAAATATTCGAGCGTGAAGCGTTTAGGCTTTTAAGTACTTGGCAATAATTTCAGTGTAGGCGTGAACATAGGCGTCGCGCCGCCTTCTCCCCTCAGCAAGGCGAACGGGTTTAGCAGTTGTTGAACTAGTTTTAAAATGGTGTGCAATAATTTATAGTTACAATAAACATTCTCAAAGGATGTCTCATATGTGAGTTAAACAAAGTTAGTTAAAAACAAAACAAATGAGAAAAAAAAAAAACAAAAACAAAAAATTATAATAAAGTTAAAAATACAAGGAAATTAAGAAGAAAAGCTAGCAGCCAGTCACAAGCCAAGCAATTTAATTGCCAACGGCGTTGCAAAAAGGCAAAATATGCGGCTTGGCACTTGGAAAATATTTAAATCGCCTTTAGACTCGTGGAAAAGGGCTTTAAATTTGTTATGTTTTCAGAGTTTAATAAAAATCAGAGTAAATATATACTAATATATATATATATATATACATATATATATAAAAAAATTTCAAATATATAAGGAAATTAACAAATGATAAACAATGTATATATATAAATATATATATATATATATATGTCGTTTGTGAAATGAAATATATGCATTAAAATAATTGTTATACTCTTAGTTTAGCGTAAAATTGTGTAAACTTAGACCAGCAGCAGCAGAAGAATAACAAAAACAACAACAATACCGAATTATTAAGAATATTAATAAGCGTTTAGTAAATATTTGCAGTGTACTTCTAGCGTCGGCACAGTTATGCACAAAAGTTTGCGTACACCGCCGACCCCTACCACCATTTTTCCCCTACCCCAAACAAGCAAAAAAAAAAAAAAAAAAAAAAAAAAAAAGAAGAGCAAAACGAAAATGATATTTAACAAATTGTGATAAAACAAAAGAAAAAAAAAAAAAGAAACAAAATTTAAACAAAACTCGTTATAAATAATTGGAACTCTTTGTTGTTACAAACAAAATGCCTTAGATGCCTATTATACATACATACATAAATACATACATACGTATATACATATTTACGAATATAAAAATTAGCGAAATTCTAAACTAAAAGTTAAACAAAACAATCGAAGAATAAGTACGCTCATTAATTATTAAAGAAAGAAAGAAAGCAAGAAAGAAAGAAGAAAAAATCATGTAAGGCGCAGGTGTGCACAAACTATTGCGCTACACTGTGCAGAAAGTAAACGAATAAACTTAAAACAGAAAGTATATCATACACCACACACACACACACACACACACACACGTTCGCACTCCGCACACACAAAAAACACCCACACCCACATGCACACACACACACACACAGACGTGTGTGAACATACATCCCGCGGTGTGTGTACATATGTTTCATACACCCCATGTGGGTTGGTGGGCAGCTGAAACTTGGCAAAGCGCACAGTGTACCACAGCCGCTGACCGTACGTACTACATGTGACATTCTGCAAAGCGGCATGTGCACTGCATTATCTGCATAATCTGCATACTCTGCATTATCTGCTGCAGTGCACTTGCGGTTGCTGACCGTAACAGAGAACGAGTCGGACGTCGTGTAAGAAGCCCCTAGGTGGGCTGGGGGCGCGTATGATGGTCCGACACATTGGACCGACGGCTGCGCATATATTTAGCACGTGCCGAACTTCACATTACATCCGTCCAGCAGTTCGCAGGTTCGCTGTGAACTGCTTCTTTTGTTTTAATTTTTTTTTTTTTTTTTGTATGTACATTATCTTTACAAAATACCGTATAAATATATATATATATATTTTTTTTTAAACATAATTTAGTGGATTTTAGTGAGCAAATGTAAACAAACAAGAAACTTAAATACATAGATACATACATACATATGTATAGTTGTATACATACAATGCATACATTTATGTTTTAATATATTGTTTATTGCGATTCATTGTTATTTTGTTCTTAAGTTTTTCAAACATTTTAACAATTTCTAACTCTGTTGTCTCTTTCGCACCACGGCAGCGCTGACACACACACATTAAGTAATAATCTTAAGTGTAAACTTACAATTTACGTCATTAATGTATAATTTTTAATCAAACAATGCATTATTATCTTATCTTACATTTATTTAGCTAATTTTTTTTTAAAATGGTTTGTTGTGTTCAATTTAGTATTTTTTTTTTTTATAACAAATGTGTTTATTATTATTATTATTATTATTATATTTGTTTTCATATTTTTTTTATGGCAATATTATTGTTAAATATGTTAAAACAAGAAAATACTTAACGTGAAATATAGTAATGCAATATTTTTTTTTTTCGAGATCGATCATGTTTTTAAAACTGTAATCTTGATAAACTGGACTAAGCTCACATATTTAATATTCGTTGGGTTTAGCAGCAATAGTTTACAAGTTTTTAAAAGAGCAATTGTTGAATTTAAAAAAAAAAACAAAACAAAAAAAAAAAGCAACTTAAATGAAAACAAAAAATTATACTTATTTACTTAATTAGATAATAGCGAAAGGACGTGTTAATTTTTTTAGTAATAAAACTGTTTAAAACAAAATGGTGTATTTCATTAAAGAATTATTTCAATTTCTCAATTATGCTGAAACAGTGAACTTGCATCAGGAGATGCTAATAACAGCTGTGATCATACGTAAAGTAAAGTATGGAAGGGTATTTATTTGTATTAATATTTATTTATTCTTATTACCATTTAAAATCTGAGAATACACAGAATAAAGAATGCGCATCAAGATACTAAAAGCAGAGAATATGTACATATAATAAGAAGGCGCATGACATGGAGTTATTATTGCTTAATAGTAACATAAAATATTTCATACAAAATCGGATCTATCGAGGCAGCTCTCAGCTTTAAGCAATCCAATGTTGTCACCATGTCATATATCAATTATTCTTGAGAATAGAAACAGAGGACCCAGGGCGAATGTACTGAGGTATAAGTTTTCAGGATTGCCATCTTTTGTGCAAATTATACTGCCACAATTCACTTTGAAACACAATTTCATTTTGAAACACAGATGGCGCTGCACACATGTTTTCAAAAACGGCAAAATCAGTCAGCGGCATTGAAAATGTTTGTAAGTGGGTCGTGTGGCCACGACCCTACCATAAGATGGCGTATATTTTTTTTACGGCATACTAATTTATGGTTTCAAGAGTCCACGATTGCCTGACCTGTACTCTGGACCAGTTTCTCAAACTGGCACGAAACGATCGCCGGACTCACACAGCATACTCATGAAATGATCTATTTTTTGACTAAGAAAACGGAAGAGGGAAAATGGATAAAGATTGATAATGAAATAATATTACATCAGCACAGATATTTGTTATTAATCACTATGGGCAAATGAATGCATGCGGCTATTTAATATTTTGCCAAACACTGGCTGTTGCGTTGTTGACTAGCGGAGCGAGGGAATTAGGTTCCGAGTGGTTGCACCTTGTCCGAATGTTGAGGACCAACTTTATACCCTAGATGTATGCGTGCAGCATGCTGCAGCTAGACAGCATTTAACGATGTTCCTTACTGCTTAAAAGGAGTTAAACAAAATGTAGTTCCCCCATTTCATTGTGATGCACTGAGCAAAATAACAATAACATCACATTAGCACCGGCTTTGCCAATGATGTGTTTTTAGTACGATGGACAAACAGTCATCACCACGATTATCAAATTATCCTGATATAAGCTTTACAGATACAAATTGTGGGCACAGCGTTGTAAGTAAATTTCAAAAATCGATATGCACTCTAAGTGACTAAACTGCGAGCAATCAAAATGGTTCATTGAAGCTAGTATTGGTACTAAGCAATTTAAAATAATAGATTTTTTTAATAACTAATTTTTTTATGTTAAAATATCCCAAATTTAATTTAATTAATAAACAATGGAGTTAATACATGCATGTGCATATTCATGGATTTTTTGTTCGAGTTTTCGTTTATAACGAACCATTTTGCCCGGTCCCTCGAAGTTCGTTACAAGTGAATAGTACTGTATTAACTACATATGTATATCGGTATATATTGTGCAATAAATGTATTAACAGATTTTAATAAATGGCTGTTAATCTAATAAGAGGCAGGACGTTAATATTCCATTATTCACAGGTGCTAGCTTGTAAGATATCGAGCTATGTGAAACAATGAATATGGCAATTTAAGGAATTTAACATAATTTTCATTTGATATGCATAGCGAACAATTACCGCAAAGTTAGAAAACATCGCATCGTCGCACGCTCGCAGTTAGAGATGCACATCGGGGCAATAACTCAGCGTATGCACACACTTTGCGCAACTAACACAGCGCAGTGCACAACAACTATAATATATCAGTCTATGTCAATAATATATCAGTCAAATCTATATTGAATGAAAAAATGCACAACTCAACGCATAATTTGGGTCTAATTTTCATCGAAGTTTAATATCATATCAGGCGCTCATAATTGCAAAAAAGCTGAATCGGCAAGCAACGTTTGTATAAACGTGCTAAAAAGCACTCAACTTTGTGAGCATATAAAATTCTGCAAGAACACATGAACTGAATGGCTGAGGCATTTGGTGATAAGTTTGTTCACTTTCAACGAAGAGATGATGATATAGTTTTTCACAGACAAAAAACTGTGCCCCCTATCGGTGGTAATGTGTCTTGTTATTTTGAACAAAAGCAGGAAACTTAGCTTCGCCACCTATGACAAATTTCGCAAACTTCAGTGAACTTGAGATTTTCATAAAATGAATCCAATATGGCCGTTGAACAAAAAATGTCTACAAACCACAAAGTCAAAAATTGAGTGATTTTAAGAGTGAGTGAGTTTCAAGAGAATTTCGCATGTGGCAAGCGCCATCTTAGGCTGGCCTCTGGAACTTCACACAACGTGGAAACTCGGAATTTGTGAAATTTTTGAAAATTTTTGATTAATTTAATTTATTTCTGCAAATTACTGTCTAAGTATTACAACGTTAACTTCCCAATTACAGGAAATTTAAGAAATCCTACCGCGGACGCTTCTGTGGTGCAGTTACGGAGTTAACGGAAGAGAAGTCGCTCTTGTTGATATTTTGAGTTTTACTTTGATTACCAAGGATTTTTTGTTTTCGGTAAGATTGGGTAAAAAAAGTGGCTAAAAAGAAAGTAAAAGATCGCCGCAAAAATTGCTATAATAATAATATAATTTTCTGAGGCCAGAAAGCAAACTAAATTGCAACCTGAGTATTCGACTAAGGTAGAGAAAGCCAGAAAGAACAAATTTCAACATCTGGTCATTTCTAACTGAGTCCTTGATATCGAACAGAGTGAACCGTGATTTATATGTTTTGCCATTTTACCAAATTGATGTTAGCATATTGACTAAATAGTATTCCTACCTCGATTTTGCAGCATTTCAATTGTTTCATAATATCAAAAATATTATCTTTTTTTAGCTTAGAGGCACTTCTTGGCTGAAAATGTGTCTATGAACTGCAAAATCTTAACAGTTTCAAGAAAGTATAATTTGTGGCAAATAAAGACTTTTGTAATGCTTAAAAATCGCCGGATTTGCGGCTGCGGGCTATTTCGCATTTTCTGTGGCAGCCGCCGGACACAAAATCGTAAAATTGACATATCTGCCCCGTTATCGGGGTCGAGCGAATTTCATATGGTTGTTGTCATATTTCCTCTCTGCTGGATGACTCCTGAAGAATTTTTCCTAGAGAGAAATGTGGCACTTCATTACCACAAAGCAGTGCGTGTGTCGTCGTTAAAGCAGCGCGGTAACGACGTGCGCTGATTGGTTGCTCGGCGTCAGCCAATAGCGTAGCAGCTACGTGCATTTTGTTTTTTCACTTTTGCCTAGCTAAAAAATACCTTTTACGAGGCATGCGCATAGTGACATATCTCTAAGTAATACATACATATATAGAAAAAAAAAAACAAACAACATAAAAATAAAACACAGTTTGCATTTGTAATTGTAGTTAGCAAGCTTAAGCTTGGCATATGTCTGCTATTAATTGTAACCCATAGGTTGCATTTGAACTGTTTAATTGCCGCGCAACGAGCGCAAAAAACTGGAAATCTATAATGGTAATGCATATAGTACAAAGCATACATATAATAGCCGGAACTATGTGTGTACGCAGGCAACAATGTTGTGTTGACGAAATTATTTACTAAATGCACCGTGTTTGCAAACCACAGCCGCCTAATGCCAAACAGCAAGCAAAGATTAAAGTTTACCGCCCAAAGCCGCTCAGTCAACGTCAACTCGAAGGCCACAATGCAAAGATACGATGCACACTATGATGGCATACAATATGTGTGTGTGTGTCTATGCGTGCAACTATTATCGCAGGGATTTGTTTCACTTCAAATGTCCAAATAGACGGATTAAAAATGCAAAGGCGTCAAAAGAGGGTGAGACAAGCGGCGCAGCCAGAGAGAGAGACATTGTATCGATTTCGCACACCGGGCTCAGCAGCAACGTTTTAAATGATTCTGCCGGCATGCAACGACTTCTGCTGCCGTTTCTGTCACTTGCAGGCGTTTGCTTGGGTCCATTTGCAGCAACTGATGCTCTTTGTCACACCTTCGCTTATTTTGCTTAAATATATATTGTGTCGCATAGATTTTGCACAAATTGTTCGACGTTTTCTTCTTCTTCTTCTTCTTGCAGTAACTAAAGGCTGCTATGATCATTGTTGCTGCTGCTGCTGCTGCTGCTGCTGCGGTGCTCTTTCGCATTTCGGTTGAAGGTTCGATGTGACGTTTGTTTATTTATTTATTTATTTAGTTGTGCGCTTGAATGGCGAAATGCATGTATGGGTTTCATTACCTGCCGCACAGCGCTCATCCGCTTTGTCCTTTGGCAATTTGTTTGTCTACTGTTTGCGCTTTAGGGGATAATGCGCCATAAAGCCAATACGATTGACTGAGCAAAGCAATCCAGTGTCGGCGACTGCTTCGGCTGCTGCTACTAATAATTCTCTTAATACTCAATATTTCAGTTATTTCCACAAAGTGCGCATAATACTACGAAAATCCGTTGTGCTCAATGCACTAATACCCACAATCTGCTCACTAATATTTACACTATTATTCCTCAACGCTTATTACTCATTCATTTGTCGCCGAACGCACACCGAACATATGAACGTATGAACGCACAAACGAACGAATGAAAGAACGCAAGAAAACAATCAACAAACCAACAAACCAACAAATAAAGGCATTAAGGCCCTAAATGTGTCATTTACTCGTTTCGGGTTGCTCGGGTATTTAAAGATACTTTTGTTATCAATATCCCATAAGATCGCTCTACACGCTTCACACACTCTCCCTGCGGCTCTTGCTCATATCATCGAGCATTCAGCATTCATCAGCCAGCCTGTCTGTCTGTCTGCCTGTCTGCCTGCCAGCCTGCCTGCGCCTGTCGAAATGGTGTCGATAATGCGTATGTTAATTTTAAATAGCCTTGCTGGCGATAATTTTGGCTTTAATCCGATTTAATAAAGTTGCGTCTAAAGTTTCGCTTCACTCGCTTCAGTTTGTCATGCGCTCTTTAAAATGTTTTACTGTCGTCATTTGAAATGTTTGAAGAGGGGCACAAAAAGGTAGACATGACATAATCAACAGAAGTATTCCAACATGCATAAGGAGCATGTCTCAAACTGTATGGTCCTCAAGTGAAAGCAGCCTTGCAGCTAAGACTTTGCAATACTTTTCATTAGTCACTCTCTGATTTATATACCAAGTCAGTCCCGGAATGTTATTGACTTATTAAGTTACCCTGCATTTAACTGCACACATCTGATCCAAAGATTCCCATAGAATTCGGATTTGCAATTTAAAAAAAAAAATAAATTATAAACACGGAATAGTTCCTTGCTAAAAGGGTTGGAAACAATGATTCAACTTGTTGCCAAAATAAATTTGAAATTATTATATTATCTTAAATAAAAATTCTTTCATTTTGTTCGCTTTTTCTATTAGTTTCATTGGTTCGAGGACTGGGAATTGTTTTACTTGGAACCTTTGAGCGTTCTTCGTATACCTGGAGTTCCTCGATTAGTTACGGACATATTATAATGTCCTGTATAATATATAGGATTAGTGATAGTGGGTTTCACAGCTGCATGCCTGTTATTTGATTGTCTAGATGCGATGCTGAGGCAACTGCATTGCATAAATTGTTGCCGCACATATCGAATTAAGTTTTTGGTTTTTTTTTTTATTATGAGCGCCGTTTAGAGTTGAGGAGGGGTATTGAGAAAAAAAAAATAAAATAAATTAAATATGCGTGCAGTTCAAGTTTCGGTTAATTGATAAACGCATTTCAACTAAAAGATTAACATGAAATCAAATACCAAAAGCATTTACACGTCAGCTCGTAATCCCGAATCCTGGTGGCCTTTTTACACGCATCTTGACCCACTACTCAAACGTTGCACGCCTGGTGGTGGTTGTGGCAACAACATTAGGATAAGCTGACGGCTGCATTGGGAATTCAATGCGTACGGGTTGCACTCCGACTCTGCGACTCAGCGACTCAGCGACTCTGCAACTCGAAGGTACATAAGTAAATTTGAATCTCAATTGAATTGAGATTGGGTAAATTTACGCAATGAAATCATGAGCCATAATAGAAAAGGCAAAACAGCAACAAAACAAAAAAAAAACAAGAACAAAAAAAAAGAAAATAAGACAACAAAAAACCAAAATAACATTGTTTCCGCCTGTCTAGATCGCCAACCGACACAAGCAACGAACCCAATTATCTTTCAATAAACCCTGTGCGCTGAGCTGAGTTGCGTATACGGCAGAGGCAGAGGCAGCGTCAGCGTCAGCGGCGGGACGGCGGCTGAGCGCGCACAAAAAGTGCATCCTCAAGTTACAAGTTTTGTATTGTTTTTGTAGTTAACGGATTTGTGTTTGCTAAATCCAAAAAGCCAAAGCAGCAACAAAAACAAACGTACAAAACTTAACCCCTCAAGGGGGGTTACTGAATTTATAAAACTAAAAACGAAAAAACAGAACAGACGAAAGCCAGCAGCAGCGGCATCAGCAGCAGCAGCCAGCAAGAGATAGACACAAAGAGAGCCCTCTACAAAGAGATACAAAGTTGGAGAGAGTGTGAGAGAGTGAGAGAAAGAAACTGCCTGGCAAATTGTCTGAATTGTATGTACGTACGTATTCATGTTGGTCTGACGTAACCCAAATCTAGCCTGCGGGCAAACATCTTTATTAATTCATAATTCAATCGAGGCAGAATTCGTTCTGCTTGTCTATAGGAGCACCCTGTGGGTATACTAGCGGCTGTCTCGCTTGCTCCTGTGCCATTGTGGGCACATTGCTTGCATGTAACAAGAAAATACTTTGCGCACGTTATGATTTTGATTTGACTTCAATTTGGATTCAACTCGAGTCGAGTCGCTGCTCGTTGCCCGTTGTTGGCTTGCTTACTTGCTTACTTGCTTGCTTCATGGTAATTTAATACTATTTTTCAATTTTCTACAATTTCTATACAATAGCATCAAGCATGGGTCTGTTTGATCGTAATTGAAAGCTCAGTGGAGCATCTTTGTGCGGAGTGTTCGGCGTAAATTTAATGGTTTTTCGCACTGGCACAATGGAAATGGCATGTGAGGCATAGGTTTTCGCCAGTTCAGCTCAGCTCAGCTCAGCCCAGGGCAGGCCAGGCCAGGCCAGGCCAAGTTTATTGTGCTATTGAGTGAGCGGTGGTCATATGGCGCTGTGAGTACGTTTCGCAACTGCCAATGAGCTCAAATCACAGGCCTGCTGCTGCCATTATATTACGGAATTAAGCACTTTCGTGGGTTGAAAATTGCACATAATTAGTTAAAATTGTTGTTACATTTCCTAAGACACTTTTTCAATTTACTTTGTGGCCTGTTTGTGGGAAAATATTAACTTGAGTAGCAGCGTTGTAATGCAATTTGTGCTGCTGCAGTTAAAAATGACCGTTAAGCACACAGCTCGACAAAAAAAAAACTACCTACGAAATAAAGAAATATTGCAAACTAATTAGCAGGATAATGATCTGAAATCTTTTGCCATGGTATCTGCCTAGAAGGATTGTTGCCTGTCTAAGGTAAGTTTAGTTGGTCCCTAGTTTCTATATATATTCAGACAATGTTAAGAGGAGCCAAGATCTTTGAAAACAATGTTATGAAAATAGTTTAGTTTGCTTGAGCAGTTTCTGTGTGGACTGTAAAAGAATCAATGGGACATGAAGACTCAGCTGCACCGAATAAGTTCCGTCACTTTCTTTTAAGGAAATGGGTTGTTTCGAGGCTTCTACTTCGCTCAACAGACATGCTGCAACTTTACAGGTTAACTGAACAGCTACTCAACGTTAAGAAAGGGTCTCAGTGCGGTGTGTGTGCTTTTATAAGTTAGTGTAAATGTTAAGCCATTTTGGTTGTGGCTTAGATTTGAGGTTTCACTTTTGGGGGGGCGACATTTTAACTTTTGTAATTGTAATACAAACGACACAAATGCGAAATCCGCTTAAAAACTATTAAAAGCGATTAATTCACAAAAAAAAAAGGAAGGAGGAAAAAAAAATTCCATGGAATTACCACACAAAAGTGTATCAACTAGAAATTGTGGGCGCGTCTTTGGTTACAAATAATTTGACACTCGTCTTAATTGTCATAAGGCGTGCATGAAATGAAAGATGAGCCACAAATGAGCCAAAAACCTGCGACGGCCTGCACGGTGCACAGCATTGTCGCATTAGGCAGAGTCGCAGCGTCGCAGCGTCAATGGTATGCTGCAGCCGTGCTATCAAGAAAAGGTGCTCAAATGTTGAAAATTGAATTTAATAAGGAGTCAGACGTTGACAGCGCACACGAAAGACGAGACGAGATGAGATGAGATGAGATGAGACGAGAGGAGACGAGATGGGACGTGCTTAGTGAAGAGCAGTGAAGAGGATGAGGTGCAGAGTTTTGTCTATGGCAATATTAGTGCCGAAGGCGTCAAAGCGTAATTCATAAAACCTTTGAAAAGCCATTCAGATTGTGGCCACCTTTTGCAATGCAACGGACACGGACACGGACATGGACATGCCTACCATGAGAGCATGAACTGAATGAAGCAGATACACATCGAGAAAGATTGTCAAATGTCTATGGCACACACACACACACACACACACACACACACGCACACACAGTGCAGCAAAGGTGCTAATGATAATCATGATGATGCTGATGATGATGATGATGAAGATGATGTTGAGTTGCTGCTGATCATGTTATGGTTGCTATTGCTGCGAATGGGAAACGCGTCGACCCTTTGTTTTCTTACGAATCTCGTTGACAATGTTCCTAAGCGACGCTTGGCTCAGTTGAAACGAAAAATGAAGATTATCGCTGGCACATCGCTGCCTCCTCGCTTGCTCGCTTCTGGCAGCGTCCTCGCCTGGCATTTGTCTGTTTTGTGGTTTGTCATTGTTAGTGTTACGGTTTCGGTTTGTTTTGTGGTTTTTCGCTGGATTTAAAGATTTAACAAATGGATTAGAAATGCTCGCAGCCATGCTCGCACTTAAATTCAGTTTCAGTCTCAGTCTGCATTTCCGCATTTGTTTTTGTTTATTGTACATATGCATAGTATAGTCTGAGTTTTCACGCTATTTTCCAGCTTGCCTTCCGCCTGCTGCGGTTTGGCTCTGACTCAGCTCTGCCTTCAGCTCGGCTCTACACAGCAAATCTGCGTATCTGCACTGGCATGCCATAAATGTCATGTATGGTAGATAGCATCACAGAGTGTAACAGCATCCTGCATATCCTGCATATCCTGCATATCCGTCACATACTCGCACATCCGAACAATGCCTGCTGACTTTCCAATATGCATTTGCAAATTGCTTTTTAGCCACTACAGCGCATGCAGTAGCCGTGACACGAGTGGCTTTGTGGAGCAATCTGCGTCTCAGCTCAGTGCAAGATAGAAATGCTTTTTATCTTTGCGCTGTTTATCTTTGGGTTTTTGCGTGGCTTTTGTTATTTTTGCTTAAGCCGAGTGTCCTTTTTGTTGACTCAGCTGCTCATATTCAGTTGGCTTTTCCCTAGATTTGTACGATTTGCTCTTTGCTATTTGGATTACAAAAGCAATGCAGTAAAAAAGCTTAAGTTCTTTTCTATATAATTTGCCAGACAGTCTGCGGTCACATGACCAAAGTGAAATTTCAATGAATTGCTGAGAAAGCATAATGCAGGCTAAAGCGTCCTTGTTAAAGAATCCAAGTGGTACCTGCTGCTCCTAGAATGCAACGAAAATCCTTTCGGAAGGATGCAATCTAGTTGTGAAAACCAATGAGTTTTCCAATAGAATTTTCAAGCTCAGTTCACCTGTGACTATTTGCTTTACTGTCACAAAGCAGCTAATCGACGTCATAAGGGTTGCACAAATCGAATCATTCGCTTGGCTTGCAAAAGCTGGAAAATTCATTGCATCAAAAAGAAACGAACTTATATTGAAAAAAAAAAAAGAAAAAAAAAAATAAAAATGACTGAATAAATAAATTAAATGTGCTCTACTTGGTTTGCCTAATCACTCACTGCCCGACACGCGCATTTCACAGAGCAACAGGATAACATGCAGAAGTGGGCAGCATTGTGAGGCAAAGGCATACGGCTTGGACGCTGCTCAAAGGCTGCTGAGACTTGTCAGCGACTAGTTGCGCACTTGTCTAACTTTGAGCCGCAATTAGTTGACCATGGAGCAACGCCCATGGCCCATGGCCCATAGCCCAATGTCAGAAAATGGCAGCCAAGTGCCAGCGCGCAGAGACTCTGCTCACGCATATTGAAGAGCACTCAAGATGAACAATAATCCCTATGCACACAGAGCAGCAGTGCGAATCCGAATCCGAATCCGCAACCAAATGCGAATGCGGCTGAGCCATTGTTGGCAGACGCTGGCTGTGGCCAACATTGTTTGTTAACCCTTTTGGCAAGCGTTTCGCTGCGCTGCGTCGCGCCCGTGTTAGCATTTAACGTGACACGACGCGCATGTACACATAACGCCCCATTTGCCAGGCTGGCCTGACTCAAAGCGAAATCCTGGCATTTGGCTGCTTTGCGGCTAAGTGTATTTGCATAAGACGGTAGCAAAGAATGCGCACAGCATATGCACGAAAACGCGAGCAGGAGTGGAGTGCATGGTAGAGCAGAGGAGTGCAGAGCAGGGCAGCAGCGGAGTGTGCATTGTGAGTTAGTTAAACAAAGGCGCTGCCAGGCACTTGTCATGTGTATGAATACGCATTTAGAACTTAAATAGGCAAACAGCATCTTGCCTATTGTGTGTGTGTGAGTTTTATTTGTAGCTGTTAGCCAGCAGTTACTGTAACAGTTTAGACATCTATTGATTTGCTAAGAGCCAGCGACAGTCAGTTGACAATTATTAAACAGATGCCAAATTTTTCGAGCACTGGAAGCTGTCAGTGTGCCACCCCTTTGGCATGAGTATGGCTGCTGTGTGTGTGTGTGTGTGTGTTTACTTTGGCAGTATTGCTGCATATTGCTGTGCGAGACCCCACAACTGGCAACTCTTTTTCGTAAATTTTATTCAAAACGCGTTTTATGTGCCTATTTACACTACATTTGCTCACTTAATGACGGGGTTCGTTTGTCGTTGACGACTTTGTAACTTTACGGCATACGGGCTGGCGACTTCGTTAGGCTTAGCCGTGGCGAAGACGAGCACGAGGATGATGATGAGGACGACGACGGCGACGAGCACGTTGGGCGGGGGCGTGAAATGCGCAATTGTCATTCAAAACATTTAAGGATGTGAGCTTCATTGTGAAACTTGTTGTCTCTGTCAATATACGTGTGATGCTCAGTGTGCCACAGTGGAACAAGTGCATGCATAATTACTCGCACACTGTTGTGTTCTTTTATGCCTTTGTTTTTTCTTATTTATGCAAATCATTTTCTTTTTATTGTTAAGCCAATGTGCTGCCAAAATGTCAAAATGTTGAGCATCAATTAGCTAACTACATACAAACCACGATGCAATAAACAGAATATCCAAACAAGTTTAATTAACAACAAAATATTATTTGAGCAATTAAACAGCACGCAAATCGTAAATATTATCATTTATGCATATCAAAATATTTTGTAAACAAACATAAAATGTGCCACTGTGCGCAACGTTCGACAAAAGCAGCACAGCAGAAAAGAAAAAAAAGAAAAAAATAAACAAAGCATAAATAAATAAAACGTTAGCAACTGACAAATTGACAAACGACAGCAACAACAACAATAGCAACTGCATAAAGGCACACAACAACGAAAAGACAAATACAACAACGATTTGGTTTTTTACTTGGTTTCGTTTTTTTTCTCTTTTTTTTTTTATTCATGTCAGCCGGAGGGTGCATAAATTGAATTTTAAATAAACCTTTTTATAAAAGCTTAAATTTTGTGGTTAAACTAATTGAGTCGTCTTGTAAATATGTAAATGCGCCACCGAGCGTCCGTTCACCCACACAAGTTGGCAGCGCAGACTCGCTCTCCGCCGCTCTTCTTGCACTCGCACTCGCACTCGCACTCGTACTCACACTCTGACGATGCGCTCTCACACGATACTGCGTTAATTTGACGCCTTAAACACGCTGCCGTCGTCGTCGTGTAACTGTCAACCCTCAAAACAGAATTTAACACCGCATTAATTTGATAAAACAACAGCAATCGCTTTTGTTATTGCTCTTCTTATGTTTGTTGTTTTACCTTTTTGCAGCCATTGTACTTTGTACGTCGTGGCTGCGTCTGCAGCCTCTTGCTGCTGACTCGTGTGCATGTTCTTTATCATATGTTCGCATGTTTGTTCGTTCGTTCGTTTGTTCGTTTGTTCGCTTTCGTTGCTGATTTGGCTGCAAGAGTACGCCTATTTTTTTGTTGTTGTCGTTTTTTTTTTTTTTGGTTTATTTGATTTTTGTTTTTGGTTAGCCGTCAGAAAATTAGTCTGCGAGGCGGTCTGCTCTTGGCATGGACAGACAAAATAAACGACTAAAGTGAATGACATATTAAATGCTTGCATGTAATATCAATTATTTACGATTACATTGACTGTTTGTGCTTAACACGTCGTATTCGCAATGTCTTTGTCAACAATGTCAGCAGCGTTAGCGCACAGCACACCCTGGTGCGTTCGTTCGTGCGTTCGTTCGTTCGTTTGCTTTGCTCTGCGTCGCACGCTGCACATTTGCAGTTGCGCACCTAGCAGCTAATTGGAACAGTTGGCTTTTGTCAGGACGACGACAACGACAACGAAAACGACAACGACAACGATGATGACGTTGGCAACGACAACGACAACAACAACAGCAACAACAATAACAAGAACGACGCCGAAAACTATCGATCGCTCGCCGTCATTTTGTGTAGTTTGACAATCGGCAGCATACGTTAATTCGACTGTATGAGAAATTCCATTTGTGCGTCGCGACTCGCTGACGCTTGCACAGTTCGAATGTCGACAGTCGGGCTGTTGTATTGTACGAGTATCCGACACTGCTGCTGCTGCTGCTGCTGCTGCTGTTGCCGTTTCCTCTTCAATGGCCGCATGCCCGAGTTGGTAAGGAAATAAGGTCAAAAGTGTCACATCATTCATAATGATGACGATGATGATGCGAGCTGCGATGATTGCGCACAAAAGCTGAGTAGTGTAACCAACGTTAAATGTGCATACAGTTGCACTTGACTATAACGAACTGCTCATTAGTAAAGTTCTATATAACGCATTTCTTTCTTATAGTGAAAATCTTTTCGCAAATTTTATATTTTAGATACTTATGCTCATCACGAGAAATTTCATTTTAGAAAGTTATGCTTGTTGAGAAAAACTTTAAGTAGGGCAGCATGCTGTCGCATTGTGTACGCTTTACTGACGTTCGATTGGAACTCTCTTTAACTGATCTTCATTGTTGCTGTTCGTTTGTGTGTGGCTTGACTGTGGCAAACGACAAGCCAAGTATTTGAAAATGACCTGACTTCGGTGCGTATAAGCAATATACGTATGTATGTATGTGGCCTGTGTATATGCAACAGTAACGCCTCCCCCACAGCCGCTTATGCTCATCGGCATTGGATAATTGCGTGCACTAACACTTAAGTGGTTTGATGGCTGACGACTTACCTTGTAATTTGAGCCGAAATTTAAAAGAAAAAAAAAAAACAAGTAAAAACCAGCGAAAAAGAAAACCGAAAACTTATTTAAGAAGGAAGCACTTACCCAACTAGTCAGGCAGACAGACGGACTGCCAGTCATTTCGACATCTAGTTCTGCCGCGGCTGAGCTAAAATAAGCGTGCATACATCTTGTCGCCACAAACAGATTGTATCAGGCTCTGCTGCCGTCGCTGCTGCTGCTGCTGCTGCTAAATTTCTGGACAAACAAACAGAAACGTTCGGAAATTTTTTTATACATAGTACAACGATCGATCGTATGCAGAGGCAGCAGTCAGCAGTCGGCAGTAAGCAGGCAACAGGGTGAGCAGCTCCAGCTAAAAATGACGACGAGTGAACAGCAGACGAGGCAGAGAGCAGAGTCAGAGGCAGAGAGTATGTGTGTGAGTCTTGACAGTGACGCGTCACTTTTGGTGTGCATTGCAATGCAGTTCATTTGGCTGCTACAAAAATGGCATTTCTCGCCTCAGCTCAGCACACCGCACCGCACCGCACCGCACCGCAGCACACCACAGCACATCATATTCACCTACTCACCTTAGTCAGTTTGTGCTACTGCTTCTGCTGTTTGTGCTGCTTCTGCTGCGACTTTGGCTTTAGCTGTTTCTTCTGCGCTTGCACATTCACTTCATTTTTGGTTTGTTGTATTTGGTTAAGAGCATTTTGTTGCCGCGCATAGATGATGGCACTATGGAGTGCATGTGAGCAAATCATTTTGTCGATCTTTCGTTCGCCTGGTGGCATTCTGGCATTCGGGTATTCTGGCATTGGGGTATTTTCATAAGGCAGCTAAGTAAACCACTCAAGTAGGACATCAAAATTGACGTGGTTCTTGTTGCTTTTGTGTGCATACGCTGCCAGTCTGTTGTTGTTTTTGTTGTTAGTGCATAGGCGGCAAGGCCGGACATGTCATCGTTGGCGCCAGCCGCCATGAGTTCAGGCGTTTTGTGTTTTTTTTAGGTTTTTTGTTTTTTTTTTTTTCTCTTTTAATTTTTGATAATATTTCAAAGCATTTTACATACTCAAG
The DNA here is from genome assembly GCA_037044495.1 of Stegana nigrithorax. NCBI lineage: Eukaryota > Metazoa > Arthropoda > Insecta > Diptera > Drosophilidae > Stegana > Stegana nigrithorax. The sequence continues at coordinate 38,590 of JBAMBQ010005114.1, read as the reverse complement.
GTTTGTTGTTGCAGATGACTTTTCGGTTGCATATTGACTCTGTATTGTTGTAGCAGTTGATGTTCCTCTTGTGGTTGTTGTCGTCGTCGTCGTCGTTGTTTGCTTTGCAGTCATTGTTGTTGTTTACACAGAAATTGATATTTTATTTCAAAATAAATAAAAAAAAAAACACAAAATACTCAAATGCCCGCAACACAACTGCAGAGTCTCCAAGGCAGGCAGTCAGCATCAACATCAGCATCAGCATCAGCATCAGCATCAGCATCAGTTGCAGCGTTTAGCAGATTATTGCTAAAAACAAAGCCACCAACGAATTTCTAAAGGACATAACGCGTAAACGAGAATTCACGTATGACAGCATTTGGGTTTTTGTTACTTTGTTCAACGCATTTCAAAGGAATTGCGCATATTTCATTACTCGACAGTCTGCGGCGCTTGGGGGGTAGGAAAAACCTCTCTACTATGGATACACACAACTTATGAAAATATAGGGGAGGTAATTTTTTTCAGTTTTCCATGTTCTAGTATGCTAAATGGTTCAAGTATAACCTATTTGACAGCTATATATACATAATGCAGGGAACCTACGCCGCATGGAACATGGGAATCTCTTCGCGACTATACATATGTGTATGGCTATGGCTAGAAAAGCTAAAGACCCAGTACACTATATCCTATTGCACCTACACATGATGTTCCGTGTGCGACAAAGCGATCATTCATTTGCCAAATACATTGTGCTAGGTGATTTCAAAACACTTTTAAGAAAAACCAGCGGCTCCATTCCAAGCTTGGACCAACTAGCGAACAAGCCAAAAGTTTCATCCCTCTCGACTTACAGATACAGTAGATTCTCACAAATTAGAATCCTCAGAAATTCGAATATCTCAGAAATTAGAATTGAAGTTTGTAAAACATTAAACACTCTAAAATTAGAATTTAAAATTCTAATTTTTGGGGTTATGTTTTTTTTTGTTTTGATTTATCTACGTTATTTTGTTTTTTTTTTTTTATTATTTTTATTATTTTTTATTTTGTTATTTTTTGTTATTTTGTTGTTATTTTGATTTTATTAAATAAAATAAAACAAAAAAAAATATTTTAAGTATTCTCCATTTTTCTATTTTTATTCGAATTAAAAAAGATCTAGAAATTAGAATATTTCATAAATTAGAACTACCTCAAAAACCAAGTGGTTCGAATTTGTGAGAATCTACTGTGTATGGATCAGCCATATTGGCAAAGTCGAGTCGATATATTGGCAAATATACGCGCCGAAGTGAAATGTTCGTAAGGCCAGTTATTACTGTACCTAGTGCCTATGTAGGAATCCATTGTGCTTACAACACTTTCGTCTGAAGAAAACTGAGCCCCGTTGGGGCTTGATGCCCACCTCTATATGCGTGTCGCATCGAGTTGCGATAAATAAAAGACATGATTATTTAATTATTTAATACTTAACTGATTTTTATTGCATTCTAAAGATATTTTCGTTAGCTCTATGATTTGCATTCTTAAACTCTATTTACAATTTGATCTCGTTTCAATGAGTTTTCTCTTTAATAGTTACACACAAAAAAAAAAAAAAAAAACTTCGAATGTTAATTCATTTTACTTGTAAAATTTATTGCTAAGTTTTTAAATGTTTCCTTTTGTTATTATATATAATTTAAATTTAGTTTCAGGTTATAATTAAAGAAACTATGCTTATATTCGTTTACACGAAGTGCTGCAAAAAAAAAAAAAAAAAAATTATTATTATTATTATTATTATTAAATTTCTTCCTTAGTTGCGAGTTGAATAACAGGATACGAGTATATGCGAATTTTTATTGGTTACATTTTAGTACATGGTGTAGTTCATTGGTGAGTGAGTTCTTGTGCCATTTGCAGTGTGTTGTTGTTGTTGTTGTTGTTGTAGCTGTTGTCATCGTTGATGCAGAGGATTGCCAACATTCGTAAAAAAAAGAACTTCGTTAAATAATTATGATGAATTTTAGCTATTGCTTTTAATCCTATCGAAATCTTAACTATACGAATCGCTTAAAATTAGAATTGAAACAATTGAATTTCTTCCGGGTCTTAGTGCATTGATGATTACGTGTACAAGTGACGCGTTGGCTGGCGACGTCCAACGAGATTCGCGCCAACGTTTGAATCGAAAGTCAGATCAGATTGTATCAGATCAAATCGGATCGGATCGGATCGTATCGGATCGTATCGGATTGGATTGGATCAGATTTGTGTGAAAACCTGTAGCACATAGGCTTTCACTAGCTTCGGCGCTGCTCGGCTGAGGCATGAGCGAATTCATGTGCTTCTATATCATGTGATCTCGGGCGTCGCATGCGTCAACTCCGGCGACGTTGAGAAGGGCCTGTGCAGCAGCTGTGTGCTGTGATGATACGCTGTCGTGGTCTCCGGCGGCGGCACCGGCATATGCATGGGCACAGCCGTCGAGTGCGGCGGCAGCGGCGGCGGCGGTCCGTGCGAGCCGAGGCCACCGGCTGCCACAGCTGCGGCTGCGGCCGCCACCGCTATGCTGTTGGCCGTCGAGTTGAGTTTCTCGGGCGAATTGACGCGTATCTTTGGCGGCGGTATGCAATCCACGCTGTACGCATAGTTTGGATGCAGGTGATGTGCGCTGGTGCCGTTGAGGCCAAGCGGCTGCGGCAGCTGCGGATGCGGCCGTATGACAATCGGCTGTATGGGAAACTGCTGTGACATTTGCTCCTTCAGATTGCTGAAGCTCTGCAGATAACAGCCGGCATTGAAGAGACTCGTCGCCGTGTCCAGCTTGAAAGGCGGAAAGCCCGGCGGCATCGGCGGTGAAGTCGCATAGCCCGGCGGCAGTTGCGGCGATGGCAGCGAGCTGCTCAAATCGCGTGGCTTATCATCATCCACGCTGAGTGTCTCTTCGCGATCGTTGGCGCCGTTCGAGGTCGAGCCGGGACTGTGCTGCAGCTGCAGACTGCTCGGCACCGGCGAGTGTGTGCCCAGCGAAATGTCCGAGTCGGAGGTGTCCGAAGGCGTCGGCGACGGTGCGCCATCTGGTCTACGGCTGCGGCAGCTCATGCCGGCATTGTTTTGGTTATGTTGTATGCTGCAGCAAAGAAACAAAAAAAGAGAAAAAGAAAACCAAATTTGGGGAAAGCGTTTAATTTCATATCAATATACATACATATATATAAAAGAGTTCAGTTACAAATCTAATCAAGGCATAGCAGAAACACATATGCGAGTATCAAGTCAATAAGTTTTTCGCAGTTTTGCAGGTTTGCTGTTAAATTTTGAGGCGAAATGCAATGCTCGGCTTTGACTTGGCAGCAGCGCAGACAATTAAGTGAAGTCATTTGGCTTAACGTGCGACTCACATTGCTCAGATCGCATTTAAACAGTTATGTTGTATGGCATGAAACCGACAAAGATTTCAGTGGCTGCACAATAAATGCTGATGAAGCTCATTTGTCACTGAGCTGCCTGCCTACCTACCTACCTACCTACCTACCTCTACCAATGTATGCGAATAACTTGTTTTTGTTTTTTGTTAATATAAGTATATTCAAAATCTTGCTGCTTTTTTTCTTTTTTTCGTTTTTCCTACACTTTTGTAGCCCACGAAATCAAGCAAACCTGGCTGGCAGTCACAACATTCACACATCGTTAAGTCGTACATATCAAGGCAATGCAGATGACTTTATTAGTTGCCGCACTCTGTATGTTGGCTGTTGTTGTTGTTGTTGTTGTTGTTGTTGCCGTTGTCTTTGAGCCAAAGTTATAGAGTCGTCAGTCAGGCAGCCAGGCGGCCAACACCCGAAGCAATGCTGAGCTGCTTGCTGCTTGCCTGTGCCCCAAATCGCTAACAATTAATGAGCAGCGAGGTGAGGGGTTGGCAGTGCAAAGTATTAAATGCAGTCAAATCCATCAAGCAAAACATTCTGACTCCTGCAATGTCATAATTATCAGGTAGGATGCACACAACTTGCCGCAATTTGTTGACCCATCACCATTAATAATGCATGTGCGAAGAAGAAGAAGAAGCAGCAGCAGCAGCAGCAGCAGCCGATGCCGATGCCGATGCCGCCAATGTGAATATCTACAAGTGAGATTTTCTGTTTTGATTTTCTGTTTTTTTTTTTTTTTAGTTTTTCTGTTACTTTTTTGATCGTTTTTGTTTTTTCATTTTGTTTTTTTTTTTTATTTTATTTTTTCTTGTTTTGGTTTTTGTCCTTTGCGGCATTTACGGCTCGTGTTGAGTGATTAATGACAGTGGAACAAACCACGAGAGTACACTACTCGCATTTTATATACAGCGGCTCCAAATGAAGTTTCGCGTCAACTTCGCACAGCTCCCTCCCGCTTGCTCCTCCGCTGCACGCTCTAGTGTTCGTACTATGCACAGCTTCCAACAGCGTCGGCGAAATGTATCTGCTGCTACTTTTCCAGTTAATATAGATATTTTTTTTTTCATATTTTATTTTATTTTCAGTTTTTTTGTTTTTGTTTTGTTTTTTTTTTTTATATATACAACTCAGGCATGAAATCGTTTAGTTTCTAATGTGCCAACTTGATGGATTAACATGCCCACTACTATTTTCAGCGCCTCGTGGAGAGCCAGTGTGGCTGCCTGCGCGGGCCGCCGGGTCAACGCCGAAGACGAGGTAAGCTGGCTGCAGTGTACAGCGCTGCTGAGGCGGCACACCGAGCAGCTCGTATGATGAATTGATTGAGTTTAAGTAATTATGGCAACACACACACACACACACACACACACACACACATGCACACACACAGGCACACTACACACAACTCGACTCCACTTGCAACTGCGCAAACACTCACACGGCAAAAGGCGTTTAACGCGCTCCTAAAGATATCCCGCTGATCTATTTAATACAAATCAAGCGGGTATCAAACGCATGGACTCGCATTTTATTGTATTTAGCTAAGCGACGTTGTCGAACTTTGGTACGTTTTAATTATGTTGTACGAGGGCCACTCCAATGAGTTATTGCTAGCAAAATCGAATAAACCTTTTTTTTTGTTTTACCAATTGACTCATTGTCTCCATGTCTCAGCATAGTTGCCCTGCAGCTCGACCCAATTCCGATGTTTGATCCAATGCTGCTGCAACTTTTGCCTTGCATATCATATGATGTGATTTGTGAAATGCTTTAAAAGCAGCTTTGTGCCGTCGGTGGGCTGCTAAAGTTTTTTCCTATCAAGCTGCAGATTTGTAAATAAGAAATAGTCGGCAACAGGCAGAGCAGTTCGCGTTCAGCCCGAGTGTGTACTTAGTAAAAATAAAAAAAGCTACTTTTTGTTTTAAATGAAAAAAATTTCACGTTGGGTATTATACAAGGCCATTCTAAAACCGATCTGGACCTACTGTATTCAACTGTGGGGCATGGCTAGTGTCTCAAACATCAAAATAATCCAGAGGTTCCATAACAAAGCCTTAAGAATGATAACTGGCGCCTACCTGTTAACTACTAATGTGGAAATTCACGAAGAACTATAATTCCCCTGGGTAATAGAAGAAATCAATCGATTCAGCCGGAGTTACATCATGAGACTATCCGACCACCCAAACAACTTGGCATAAACCTACTCGATAACAGTAATACTAAAAGAAGACTAAAGCGATACCATCCGCTAGACCTCCCATTCAGAGACGCAGGCTAACAAAGCGTAAACCATGCAAATATTCCCATTTTCCCACAACCCACTTATCCTTTCCACATACTGTAAAAATGTATATATTTTTCTATACCAACTAAGGCTAGATTAAGCAATTTAATGATTGTTCCACATAGGGACAGATTTTAAATAAAAGATATATGTATATAGTTAAAAAAAAAAAAAAAGTTTGGTATTACATTACACATTAACTGCCAGGCTTAGCCCGCAAGTCAAATCTCGTAAATATTGGGTCATCTATTATATTATTATTACTAGGCCGGAAAGCATGGCGACCAATATGATCTATGTTAATTTATAAAAACCCTATATGTTTAGACTTTTGATAAATCTTAATACTAATAGGGGTTTGTTGTTCCAAAGTTTTTATGGATTGACAACAGTGTCACCAAGGTAACGAAGTCTTTGCCTATAGAGTGCAGGACATTTGCAGAATAAGTGATCTGTACTTTCTGTGTCCATTTTACAGAATCGACAGACGTCAGTATCAGAAAGGCCTAATTTTTTTTGATGATATCTACCTCAGATGATGACCCTTAAGAATTCGGTCAAGTATCGGATAGCATATTTCTTCAGATGATTCACTCATTTTCAAATCAATATAACATTTTACACCAGCAACGAATTACAGAACTGTCTTGGCAAAAAATGTAGCCTGAAATGTCACCTTTCAATTAAATGTTCGTTTAATACAAACGGATTTGTGCTTTGATACGATATATGGGTATCAACAGCAGCTAGTCAAAAAACCGCACGTACTTTTTAGATGAACCCAATAGCATATCTCATTAACTTTGACAACTGCTGTGGAGCAGCAGATGCTCATGACACTGCTGGGGTTTTGTTGTGAGCAAATGTTCAGTCAATATAATTTTCATTTTATTTAAACATTTCTGCCACAGTCAGCACAGTGAAGTACATCTTGGCTGTAGTGTCATTTTCCTTGCAATGTGCCTTGCCCAGCGCATAATCTGAGCACGTTGTGCTTTTGGCATTAAACCTTGCATATGTAGTTGTTTGATTACTGCACGCAACTGATTTTGTCAAAAATATAAAGTTTCTACGTTTTAATAGTCTGCAGCAATGAAATCACGCCATGAATTCCGGCTCAAGTATGCGACAGTAAAGAGCTGAGTGTGTCTACTGTCGGATTTTTTAGCAATTTATTGACTTGCCCTCGTCTTATAATCCCGGCAGCAATATAAACTGGCAGATCCCATAGCCACAAGGCATTATATAGCAACTGTAGGTAGGCATAGTATCGCATAAGGTATAAGCAAACTCGGTGCGGGTGAGCCAATGATGCGTGAACTGAGTAACTGAGTGACAACTTTCTTAAATCTGCTATTGTTTTTTTTTTATTTGACTATGTATTGTGTGTGTGTGTGTAGTATAGTGTATCATGGCTGGTAGTCATGCTGCCATTGAGCCACACTGTCACTCAGTCACTCAGCCAGTCGTCTGCCACCGTGGCTTAGTGGCGAATAACTGCTGCCTTTTGCCCGTTTGTCCGTTTGTCCATTTGTCCATTTGTCCATTTGACGATTTGCCCATTTGGGCTACTACAGGCAACTGTCGCAGTAGGAACTAACGTGCAGCAGCTTTGGCACGGGGTTTCGCTTAATATGCGACTTGTTTTGTTGCGGTTCGCTTGCTGGTTTTCGATTTCAAGGCCATTTATGCTTAATTAATGCGCACGATTTAATCCCTTTGCCCAAAAAATGTATCCTCAGTGCCTCAGTATCTCATTTCATGCAACTGATTTTATTTGCTTACTACAATACACACACACATATTGTTGTTGTTGTTGCTGTTTGATTTTGTTAATGTGTGCATATGATAGTATATATTTTCCACACAATTGATTAAGTACCAATATACGAGGAAAGAAAAAAAAAAAACAAAACAAAACAAAACAAATCAAAAAAAAAAAAAAAAGTTATGATGATCAAGTCGAAAGGGTTTTTCGTAGCACTGAAATTGGATACACTCCGGCACCTACCTAAAAATGACACGTAATTATTGTTTGGTCGTATGTAGTATGTGGCACACACAACACACAGCAGCAGCAGCAGCAGCAGCAACGTGTGGACACTGACTTGCCGTGGCTCTCTCTCTGCTGGCTTTGCGCTTCCTCGCTCGTACGAGTGCTGTCCGTCGTCTGTTGAAATCCGAAACTTGGAAATTCTTAATCGGCTCATGTCATGGATTTCTTATGCATTTATACGCTTCATGCAATGCCAACGTCTGATGTGTGGTAACATGATCTCATCATGCATAATAGTACGCATATAACTCTTTGTTTTCTGTTTACTTTTGATTTTCAGCTGATTTTGCTATCAATTCATTTATTTCTATTTTTTTTCTTTTTTTTTTTTTTAATACTTAAACTTTTCTCTAATGATATTGAGAACAAATCAAATAAGAAAAGAAAACAATATCATAATTTGTGAGAAAAGATTTGTCAGCTAAAGAAAGCTACTCAATGAAACCTCTGAAGTTCTGCTAGAGAAATAGTTTATGAATTGTTTTTGCCAGACGTCATTAGTGTAAGGATAAGCAACAGGAATATGCAAGCAGCATGTGTCTATGCACTTATGGCTGCGAGATCAATTAGAAACGTTGTTGCTACAACGGTACATTAGACTGAGTTTTCTATTGTGAAGTAGGCAAATGAGTAGGCAATGCAACATCTACGCTGCTGCGCATGTTCATGAGAGCTGACACATGCAACAACGCTCTGCTGGCATAGCAGGAAGACAAACGCGGCAACGACTGAGTCGGCAAAGTTTCAACGAGCCTGCGATGGTGGCCTGCCAACAACCCACATATATACATACCGTTAAGGCTTTTAAAATTTTTTATAATTATTTTTTTTTTTTTGTTTTTTTCTGCACTTGCAGCAGTTGGCAGTTGCGGGATTTTTACGTGGGGCTCACATTCACGGGACATAAGAGTTATATAAATTTCATTTAAATATGCCAACACTTGATGTGCCACCGTATACACCACTCGAGCGTCACAACAACACCGCCAATTCACATATGCATGCACGCACAATGAACATGACAGTGCCAAGCACAATTGTGGTGGCCATACATCATCGAATCGAATCTCTGTGGCCGAGCAGCAAATGCCAACAGAATGATGTACAAGTTGGCGCAAATTGTTTTATTGCATGAAATCAAGTAAAGTGCTCGCAATGAGTTTGCGTCTCTAGCAAAGCGACTAAGAAAAAACACAAAAAAAAAACACACACACACACACACACCAAATCAAAAAAGTAATATAAGAAAACAAAAAAAAAAACTCATAGCATGCCCACACGAGACAAATTAGGCAACATAACAAACGGCGTCGCACGAAATTAAGTGGGTGGGTGTCAATGCACGGCAACTACAGTCACTACAGGCAATACACGAACAACAACAACAACAACAACAATGTAAACAACAACTACTTGAGGGCTTTGTTATTTGTCAGGCAGTGAAATCAAATCAACGACATATTAAGTGAGACGAATTACAAATAATATGAATGGAATGGAATGGTACGGAATGAAATGAAATGGAATTGGGCATTGCCTGCGCCAGCGCATAGAAGAATGACTAAACAAATGCGTTGCGACGGCAATGGCAAAGGAGGAGAAGCTGAAGGTGGAGGCTAGCAACACAACAGAAGCTTTATACGCTTATAACAAATATGTTGTAAATGTCAATGATCAATCAAAACACGAAACACACACACACACACACAGGCAGCGGCAAAGCAATAGAGAGAGAGAGTACAGCAGCGGCGGCACATCTTCAACTTGAGTAGTGTCTGTGTGCAGGCATATACTCAGCGGACACTCACATTGTGTTCGTTGTGTTCGTTGTGTTGTTGTTGTGTTGTGTTGTGTTTGCTTTTATAACGGACTTAAGTGTTGTTGCTTTGCTGCGATAGGCTTCGATTTGTGCCGCTGTCCGTACGTTAGTCCCAACAAAACAACTTCCCAGCTGTGTACTGTGCTGTGCTATGAGTTTGTCAAACCCAATTGTGCGTACATGCGTTGTTGGTACAAACATATGTAAAAATTCGAATGAAACCCGATTTCGATTACAATAAATAGACGAGTTGGCAAACGCACTTGGCTCAGCGCACAACATCAACAAGCGCCGAGAGTGCATGGCGGCCAACAAGAAGTTAGCCGACGGCCAACATAATAACGTGTTGGCTGACACTCGACAATGTTTACAGAAGGCAACTACCGTTTTGTTGCCTGCCAGTTGCTACTCCAACGGCAGCAACAACAGCAACAACAGCCACAGCAATAGCAGATTGTGAGAAAATAAAGCAAACGAATTTAAGAAATTAATAATAATAAATAATAATGAGAAGTAGCGTACAGCATTTGTTAAGAGTCATCGATGCCACCGGATGCTACCATCTTTATTGACAGCTCGACTTCAACATCGATTGCGACTGGCGAACAAGCGAACGAACGAACGATGGTGCGAGAGACGGCAAGTGTTGCCTGCCAGTGAATTGTATTCGAATTCCGACAAAAAACTCATATTAGTGTCTCCCTTGCCTTGCCTCACTGTCGGGGGAAAAAACATTTCATCATATATATGCCTTATGAATTCTCATTGTTTCACACTGCCATAATATATGCGGCGCTGTCTGAGCTTCAGCTGATAACGTTGACACATACACAAAGCTCCCGGGGTTCAGCCTTTGGGAACGATCTTACCTAAAGTTGTAATGCTACTTGATTACGCAGCTGATATGCACAGTTTCCAGGCTTGCTCGAAGCCATATCTCATGTGTTTAATAATGACAAGACAAAGTACATGAAGGATCATTGGTACTTGCATAAGCTGTGAAATTGAGCAAATTTCAAAGTTGTGCAATTACTGTGGGAACTCGCTAATCCGCATCAACTAAAAGCATCTCAATGTGCATTGTAGAGTTATTTCTTTCAGCTTAGGGAGAATACGGATAAACAAATTTCTATTATATTTGTGTACTGAATAACATAAGTCAGTGGAATAACTGAAGCCTCGAGCATCCACATGCAGTTAGTATTAACAATCACGGCTATTTTAGGCTCCGCCGGCAAGTCAGCAGTAAAACCCGCCTTTGAAGAGAGCACAACTTGCTGCAGAACACTGAGACAGTTGTCAACTTTCAGTGAACTGCCTATGCCTCAGCCTATGTTAGCATAGGAGAGAAGAAACATTCTATAAAAGATCTATTTCAACTATAAGGCATATATATATGTATGTATGTGAAATTGTCTGCGCCTTGTGTTGGCTGAATTTTTAAGGTTAGCAATGTATGTGGATTGTCTAACATCGACGCAAAAAGTGTGTAAACAGCAAATACTCTAAGTGCCGCCAACTGAAAAATCTCGAGGGTTGCTGCCGCTAACAGTTTTTGACAATTTAAGCAAAGACAATATTTAAATGGGAAAAAATTTAAATCCTGTTTGTCAACAGATCGCTTTTTTTTCAACACTTTGTGCTGTTATGCAAAATAAACGTTGATTGCTCTTTGCATTCCCATTGCAGCGCAAGCCCAAACCCAAACCCAAAGCCAAACTCAAAACGCAACCCAACCCAACCCCTAAGCAGACATCAGCGTATCGAACTGTGTACGCAGCAAATTCAGCCCATTTATGCCTCTTGAGTTACTTTGCGCCACTCCTGGGATTTGCCTTTGTCCAAATATTTACTCAACTTATAACTTACGAATTGTTTGACAAATTACCAAAGTGCGTTGAATCATTTTGCATGTGTCTCAATGTCTGCCGCTGCTACTCTCCGCCTGGATGGATGTCTTGGCAAATGCTAACTTTGAAGTTTCCGCTTCATTAGATGCCTGCAGGTTCATTGAGCTTTAGTTAGACAGTCCTACTGCGCCAGAAATCATAAAGTCAGTCGAATTAGCCTAATAGGAAGCACTCTTTGCCTGATGGCAGCCAGTGAACACCTTGCAGAAAAATATCAACGAGAATCAGTAAGCCAAACCATCTCTGTAGGATTGTGCGAAATTTATCTAGGGTCCAGAGGTTTACCCTGGTCTCTAGATATATGACTATTCATATGCATGTGGCTTGACTTCGATCCTAAATGAAGAAGCAGAAGCTGAGAAGAAAGAGATTTTCTTGCTAGGCAAAGGCGGCCGTTGGGACTCGAACCTGGCTATAGGAAAGCAAAGAATCGAACCTGCAAAGAACCTCTTACTGCATTGGGTTTCAAAATCTAAACTAGGCATACAAGTTGCACCAGTAAAACAGGCCCAATGTGTCAAACCATGTCTATAGGATTGTGCGAAATTTCCTTATGGTCTGCATATGAACCCCTGGTCAGTACATAATGTTGGGAACCTCATTATTTCTCAAGACTGGACTCGACTCGACGGCGACTCTGAACGACTGTTTTTAGCAGAGTTGGGAAAGCAGAGATGTTCTTGCTGAGCCTCCGCGAACACGTTGAACTGATTATGGGCGGCAAAGACTCTTCCCTGCAAATAACCTCTGTGGCTTGACTTCTACCTAGAACGATTGGTTTCACAAGGAGTTGAGAAACAAGAGACTTTCTTGTTATGCAAAGGTGGCCGCCGGGGCTCGAATTGGTCTACATGAACTAAATAAAGACAGCAAAAACGCTTCCCTGCAAGGAACCTCGTGGCTTCACGTGGTCCGACGTGGATGAAGTTGGGGCTAAGCCTCCCTGACCATGTTGAACTGAACATGAGCAGGAAGACTCTAGCCTGCAAGGAACCTCGTGGCTTGACGTGTACCCTGAACGGTGTTTTTAGAAGAAGTTGGGGAAAGAATAAATGTTCTGATTAAGCTTCCTCGACCTGGTTGTATTGAGGTTGAGCAGGAGGACTCTAGCCTGCAAGGAACCTCTCACTGCAGTGAGTGCACTGAGGCATGCCAGTCGCTGCAGTTGAGCAGGGCAAGCGTGCAGCTGGGCGCAGCTAAAGTGCACTTTCCTTCTGTGGAGGAGAGCAGCTGATTTGCAATTTGCAGCTATGCTAAATTCAAAGTGAGATGGCGACACTCGAAGTTTTGAGATGTGTTCATTAATATTTGCTGTGCTGTCAACGATCGACTATCGCCTTTCTAATGCTGACATAATGTGGTACACAAGACGCTAAACAGGTCTATGATTGATTTACCAACTTGACTTAATGCTTGGGCGGCAAAAAAACAAAAAAAAAAAAAACAACTAAAGACAAAAAAGAAGAAGCAGCAACAAAAAGCAGAGGAACACAGAGCAACGCAGAGGAACGCGGATGAAAGACAAGAAAACGGTGCATCATTTGACAACAAGATTGTGTCTTAAAAAAAAAGTGAATATGCGTTAATGTGTTTGTTGGCGTTTTTGTTTGGCTCGAGACTTCTTGAGAGCTGAGACGAGCGTTTGCGTTTGCGATTGCGATTGCGATTGGGATTGCGCCTGCGATGCGAGTCCACAAGTGTAGTAGCAAAAATGTGAACAATTTTCACTGCTGCTGCACAATGGCACAATGCTGAAAAGTCAGCGCCTCTGCGATTGCAATGTTGTTGGTCTCTTCGTCTCTTCGTCACTTGGTCTCTTGCGCTGTTGGTCGCCTAGCGTAGCCCGGCCAAAGTTTGGGGCGCAGGGGTGGCTGCGGCGCTGTGCTCAATGCCGGTGAATGGAGAATGGATTAATTTCGTATCTTTTTGTGCTTTTTTTTTGTTTTGTATTTTTGTTTTGTACTTTTGAACTTTTGTTGTTGTTGTTGTTGTTGTTGGCTCGTATTATGCTTTGAATTGTCTTGGTGTGTCTGAGTTTTTTGACTTTTCTTTTAACTTGGCTTGTTCGCTTAATAACACGATGACTACACGAAATGCATAACTCGACTTGACTCGACTCGACTCGACTCGTCTCGTCTCAACTCAACGCAACTCAACTTGACGCGACTCATCTTGATTCGTCTGCTGCGAAGATACTCGGATACTCGGATACTCAGATACTTGGATACTTGGATACTCCGATACTCGTGTGCATGTGCTCGCTGCATTGCTGTTGTTATTCTATTGTTGTTGGTTGGTTGCTTGTTTGTTTGTTGTTGTTGTTGCTGTTGTTGTTGTTGTTGCGGCATAAGTGAGTTGTAATGGCTGCGTATGCAGTCGCCTGCTTTACAAGCAATAATCGCCATCATTTTAACTAATGACCCATTCCGCCGGCGTCTTGCCATGTTGGCGTCTCTCTTGCTTGGCTTTTTGAAATAACCACGACTGCGTTCGCTGATTCTGCAGATTCATTTAATTTTAACGCCAAACGCCAAAGCGCGCCACTGTGTGCAGCGATGACTTAAAAGCCCAAAATAATAATAAAAAAAAAGGAAAAAAAAAAAAAAGAAACGCCAATGCACTCAGCTGAACTGAATTCGAGAACCTGAAAGGACGGGACATTGTAACAAAACTAAAGCGAACATATCTGATCCGATCTGCGGTGATTCTAACTTAATAAACACCAGCTCAGTTTCCGTAAGATTTCAGCGGAATGCCTGAATGTCTTTGTTGTCGTTTTTATTTATTTCTTTATTTCTTTCTTTCTTTCTTTCATGCTTCTTCTTCAATAACATGTTGTTGCTGTTGTTGTTGTTTTCTACTTGAACAACTCAAAGGTAGCATTGCAGGAGCAAAAGTATCTCGAAAGCTTTGTATTGCTGTTTTTTTTTTCTGCATTGTCATGCTACTTAACTGAGACGGCTGCTTCTGCTTCTGCTGCTGACTCCGGGCTCTGGCCCATGGCTCTGGCTCTGGCACTGGCTCTGACACTGGCTCTGGCTGGCTAGCTTTGGTGCTGGCTCTGCTGCTTTCCGTTTGGCCTTCGCGCGAATTTGCAGAAAGTCAGTTTTTAGTTTTTATTAATTTTTAATTTTTCTGTTGTTTTCTCTTCCCTTGTTTTTTTCTTTTTTTTTTCTCGTTTTTCGTTTGCTGTTTGTACCGCCTCGAGTTGCACCTTTCAAAGAAAAGCAAACGATTCCGAGCTGCTCTCGAGCTGTTGTCTGCAAGACCGCAGCAACAGCAGCAGCTGCTGCTGCTGTCGCTCCACTTTAGACACACACACACACACACACACACACACACACACACACACACATGCACTACTGTGTTCCTGAACGCTTGCAGCGTTGTCAACACTTGAACACACTCTGGCGGCATCATCGGCGGTCAGTTTTATGTGGCAATCGCAACCGCAGCGCAGAAATCGAGAACGCTTCAGTGATGCCGTCGCCAACGTGTGTTCGGCACGGATCAATGAAATGGAAACGCCAACCGAACCGATCATTCCATCGTTCCATCGTTCGTTCGTTCGTTCGTTCGTTCGTTCGATCGATCGTTCGATCGTATGAGGCAAATACTTATTTGCGGTGTTGAGTAGTCATTGTTGTTGTTGTTGTTGTTACTGATGTTGCTTGCTGCTGCTGCTGTTGCTGTTGCTGTTGCTGCTGCTGCCGTCGCAGGCAGGCTATGCTGGAGTTTTGCTAAGTTGGTAAACGTATCATTTTACCGGCCTGCCTGACGGCGCTTTAGATTGACTCAACGCCAGTGAGCAGCTCAGGTTACAAGCTCCGCTTAGCAAAGTGGCTGACTGCTTGACTGGCTGACTGCTTGACTGGCTGACTGGCTGCCTGAGTGACCCCTAGCAGTGGCATGTACATGGCTATGCCAACAACAGCAACAACAACAACAACAACAACTCTATGGACAAGCCATGTGGACTATGTGTGCTGATAGATTTGCTTGATTTGTGGCTTTGGTTTTGGCTTTGGCAGTTGGTTGCCTTGTTACTTACCGATTCTTTGCTGCGGCCGCACGATCGCGCTGTCTTCGATTCTTGAACCAGTTGCCCACCTGCGTTGGATTGAGGCCCGTCGCCTTGGCGAGTTCACGTTTCTTTGTCGGATTCGGATAGGGATCCTGTAGGTACCATTCACGCAGCAGACTTCTTGTGCGCTCCTTGAAGCAGTGCGTCTTCTGTTCGCCATCCCAGATTGTCGGCGGCAGTGGAAACTTCTTGCGCACGCGATACTTGTCCACGGGACCTGCGACAAAACGTTAAGCGTCAGTGGCAGCATTAAAACTCAGACTTGAGCATGTTGTCAACTTACCCAGCGAACGGCCACGTAGCTTCTCCGCTTCAATGTAGTGCGCCTCCAGCCACATGGCTTGCAGTTTGCCATAAGATGCTTTTGTAAATTTATGATTTTCTATTATTGCATAAAGTTCCCTGCCGACAAAAGGTAAGAAGAAGGAGAAAAATTGAGAGAGAGACAAAATTAAATTCGATTTACTTGATTGTATGTTACGATTATGCTGGCCTTTCAAACATCGGTTTTGTCACACACACACACACACACACACACACACACACACACACACAATTTGACAAACATAACAACATAACAACACAAACACACCAAAGGGCGGACTCCAGCCCTTCAACAGGCCGACGCTAAGGCCAGAGCCTGCAGCGTGTCCTGCTGCTTGTGCGCAGCATGCTGCCGCAGTTCCTCACACGTACACGTGCTTTGGTGGATTTCATCATAAGTTCTGGCATTGGGATCTGGATTGGATCTGGCGCTGACAGCTGAACACAGCTTCAAATGATTTTAATTGAAAGTCATTTATTGAGGCGAAGAAAGCAATAAAATCACTTGAGTCATTTATTTGCGTTTGCTACTAAACGATTCACGATAAACATGATTGGTCCCACTTTTTTATTGGTGGCAGTGCTCAAATAAATTGACCATGATCGCTAAATTATTTCTTTGTAATCATCGCATACATCATCATCCATACATTCCATGCAGCTCACTGCTGCCAATTTGTCTGTTGGCTTTGATTGCTCACTACTCAGCAGCTACTTGGAAAATACGCAGATCTTCTCTGTTCGAACTTCAACGCTGAAAAATTAAATTCATGCGAATTTCTGCTCGTTCTGCTACTCAATGAATGTAGACTGCTGCTGCGTTGGCTTGGCATAACAAGTCAGAATGCACATGTCCTGCAATTGTCATATATTTTTTATAGACTTGGCTGCCTGCTGAACTTCACAGAAAGACACTCAAAGGCGCAACTAAACTTTGCGCAGCATTGCCGCCAGAAACAACTCATCTGCATTGGCTTAGCTGAGCAACTAACAAATCGAATGCCGGTCAGTGTAGATACTTTTAGTATATAAGGGCTGACCTAGCAAACACGCTACCTAAAGCTAATTAGAAAAAATACTTTATTTCAAAATCACAACCAATATGCAATCTATACTGAAGTCATAGCATGTATTAAGTATTTCATGCTATACAAAGCCAGTTTGCTGTTGCAGACTGCATATAGCATATGTTATATGGCTTATCAAGGGCAACGTGGATTATTGTGAACTAAATCTATAACTTATTGAGCACAATTGTGAATGTGGCAAATTAAGCAAATGCCAACATATCCTACAGTCACATGAGTCACTCGGCACGCAGCATGCCGTCAACCCTACAACAGTCCGCCTAATGAACCAACCAGCGTCAGCACAGCCCTGCGTTGGAAAGAGAAAGCAAGTAGCTCAGCGTACGCCATGTTACAATTACAAATGCCTATGGCCAGCCCAAAAGAAAAGTACTATGCGCCAACGGCTTTGTGCAATTCAACTTTGCCTTGGCTGCACTTGGCTGCAAGTTGGCGAGTTTAGCAAAAAGCTTTCTCTCATAGATTTTTCGATTTTAACTGCTAAAGGACTTGCCAAGGACTTAATGCACTTGTCACCGAAATGCGTCTTCAGGCGTGTCAGGTAGTCGTCTGCTGTGGCACTGGCTACGTTCTTTAAGTAACCGCCGCGGCTCAGCTCTCTGCACGCTGATGCTTTAGCTTCGCGGAGTTCAAACCCCGTGGGCAGTCTACTGCCTGGCAGCCTTAGCATAGCTCACTGATTAGAAACAAACTGCAGCTCCTGTCTGTCTGCTTATAAACTACACACTACCCACATATGTATGGTATGCTTAGGTAGGAGCGAGCTAGTTATGCAATATGGCAGCTGCATATGTCGAGTAAGGTTCAGAAGGTTTATACTTTGCTAGCTTTAGCTTAATGCACATGTCATAACACAACTGTGCATTTGTAGCTACAGCAGTTCAGTGCAACAATGCTATGATTAGCACAATTAGACAAAACTGTTTAGCATTTAACAGCTTAGAACTGTGTAAGTCTGCTGTGTGACGCTTGCTGCAGCTAAGAAATTATCAAAGTATTTACATATAGAAATGGCTGCAGACAGCAAAGACCTTTAACAGACATAACCATTGGCAGAATGTGTCGTTATGCGAGATGATATTTCTGCAAAAGTATGCACATCCGATGCAGTTGCAGCAGCTAAGACAGAAGTGAGCAACGTTTTAGGTAAATGGCATGCATAGAATTCATATACGAACGAAGTCGCTGCAGCAGGAGCAGGCAGTTGTTGGCTTGGCCTGGCCTGGCCTGGGCTGGCCACAGTGCGGCATGTGCGGTAATGGGTTTGCGTTTAGAACAGACCTGATTGCTAATGTCACCATATATGCGAGCAATTTAACTTAGAGGCGATGAGTATATGTTACAGCAGCATAGACGATGCGATACAAGATACAAGATACACATGTGCGCCGTGTCTATGCAACTGCTGCAGAGAGGCAGACCTGTTTGTCCACTTAATTTAATTGCAATGTTGCAGTTGGGTAAACCTGATTTGACATAAACTAAGTACAAAATGTCACAAGTTTTTAACAAACAATTTTTGCAGTTTGTCATTTTGTCATTTTGTTTACCATTTGCAATGCTCAAGTGATGAGGTTGCTTTTGGTAATTAAATATGCTGCATTGGGCAGCAACAACAGCAGCAGCTTCATATCTGTTCGCTGTGCTTGGGCGCTTTTGGGTAGCTGCTTATGCTTTTTTGTTTGCTGCCAAGGGCAGAAGAAAGGTTAATGGCATATTTCCGGCGTGTATTTCGTTAAACTTTTTATTTTGCTTTCGATTGTTTTTTTCTTCTTCTTCTTTTCATTTTTCTTTCTTTTTTTTTTTTTGGTTTTTTTGCAAGCAAAACAATTTGAATATGTGCACAGGAATTTTGCTGCTGCCCCGGCCATGAGGCCGTGTAATGTGAGAACTTGCAAATGAAGCGGAGACGGAAGCCGAAATGTCATCAACGTTGCGCACATCAGCGGATCGCTCGGATCGCTCGGAACGGTCGGATCGGTCTATTGTTCGTCGGTGTTTTATTAATCAAGCAGCCCCCAACATTGACGGACTGCCTCAGGCCAGCTAACTGCAAGAGCCGGCAAGGCAGCAGCTCCTTTTTGGGTACTTTAATTAGTAAATTAATGGCATTGTTTATTAATTTACGAGTTCATTGTGTGCTCATTAGACAGAAGCAGCAGCAGCAGCAGCAACAACAACAGCAACGCAAGCAGCAGCAGCAACAGCAGCAACAGCAGACAAAAGCTGCTCATTCAGTAATTTATTTATAATGAACTTCTTTCGACATTTTTTTACTCATATTTTGTTTTCTTTCTTTTTTTTTTTTTTAAGAGAATATTCTGCTGTTAGCAAAAACTATCGTATGTCAGCGCAATATTCTTGCTTATGGCTTTGCCCTTGTTTAAGGTTAATCAGGCATAATATTTAAGTAACGACGCGGGCTATAGGAAATTTCTGTTTTGTTTTTCTTTTTATTTTTCAGTGCCTTAATAGTTTGATTTTTTTCGCTTTTGGTTTTAATTTTTTAAGGTTTTTTTGATTTTGTTTTTTTTTTTGTTAGGTTTTATTTTATTTTATTTTTTTGATTATATTTTTTTTTTTTTGGTTTTTCTGGTGTTTATTTTAAGTGGCATAGAATTTATTTATTTTAGTGCGAGGCTTGTGGTACACACCTGAAGTTTCCGACATGGTAGGCGACAACAGCGCGCGCTCGTAGTACGGCTTCGCAATTGAGTATTTCATGCATATTCGGCAAGGCCACCGGCAGGCTCCAGAGGAAACGCGCCAGCCGCTCGATGTCGCCCGAGTCCTCGAGCGTTTTGCAGACAATCTCCACCTGGGCGGCTGAGAAGGCGAGCGTCGGCACAGCCAGTATGGGACTGGGTGCTATAATCTGATGTGATTGCGGCGAGAAGGTCTCTGAGGGCGGCTGAGGCTGTTTTGCCTCCGTCGGTCCAACGGCCATTTTATTCGTTGAATCCACTGTGAACGAATTCGCATACTATTCCGCGGCAACGATTATATTTGATTTGCGTGTTTTGGCTTTGTTGTCAACTGAAGATTGAATGATGATGTATATCGTGTTGGTGTTCGTTCCTGGCGGTGCTTTCAGTTTTTCTTCCTTTCTGCTTCTTTTGCTTCTTCTTCTTCTCCGTGCCTAATAGCGTTGACACAAAAATAACACAGACAGCAACAACAATAATAACAACAACACTTTAGACATTTTCAAACACTGACTTTGACATAAAACAATTCTTTTTTTTTTTTGAACACAATAAACAAAAAAAAAAAAAAAGCCAAACTACATAATGAAATCTCACAATAATGCTTTCGATTTTGTTAGACCTTTTCTTTTGGACTCAGTAGTTCACTTCTTGATTTTTTGGCATTTATTTCGAATTATTCGTTTTCGAATTGAGTTTTAGTTGTTGGTTAGTCACAGTTGTGTATTGTCACTGAATTGAATTTTTCAATCGCGTTCTGAACAACTAAAATCGCACGGCGGACAAGCAGCAGCGGCAAAAAATTGTGCGCCTGGATGATGTTGGCTTGTTTGGCGTCCGCGTCGGTTGGGTTTGCGTACGGGTTTAATGACAAACTGGCTGCTAGCGCATGAATGCCAATGAGCCGTCTCATAAAAACGATACGAGTTGCGATCCAAATCCGTTTTGTATCCGCTATACACTGCCACTACTCGTGCTATGATATAACCAACCAAGCGACGAAGCAGCCAACCGAGCTGGCTGACTGGCTACCGAGCGAACGAGTAAACGAGCGACAGACCGACCGAGCACAACAACAACTTATAATATACCAAAAAAAAAAAAGAAAACAAAACGAAAAAAAAACACATCGAACAAAAAAAAAAACAACAAATCCAAAAATATAATAGGTCTTGTAACTGAGCTGCCTACTAGGCAACAGCAATAGCAACAGCAACAGCAACGACGACGACGACGGCGGAGACGACGACAACAACGACTAAGACGACAACGATGAGGTTGACGATGACGATGATGACGACGACGACAACGACAACGACAACGACACAGACGCGATTCAGCTATGATGAGATACGCAGATACAGATACAAAGATACAGACACAATGCGCGCAGCACTCGCACTCGCAACAACACTCAGCACAATGACTGCAGCCAACAACGGCCCTGCTGTGGCGCGGCGATGGCCATGTACCGAATAGTGCACACACAGCAAGCAGCGTACGACACTCACTCACTCGCAGCAACAACAACAACAATAACAACAAACAGCAATAAAAACACAGCAAACGAGTCGCGAGCTGTGCCGAGAAGGCGGTGCTCTCTAATATGCCTAGTGGCATCTTGCTTTGACCAAAGCGGTCTGCGGCTAAACACTGCAACGCCTGTTGTCTCTTTCGCACGCAAGCATGGCATGGCCGAGGTGGTTGTACGACAATATGCGTTCAAATATATACAAGATGCTTGCACACTCACACGCCCAAGAGCGCATGCATATATAGTCGCACGTACACACACACACACACACACACACAGGCACAGACGCAGACAGCACACAACTACTGCGTCATGTGTGTGTGTGAGTGTGTGTGTGTGTGCACGTACTATGCACAGTGGTGTATATGCCAGTTATTACCATCTCAACACGGACTTGCTGCTTAATAATATATTCTCAATTGTTGTTATTGCATTTATTGTTTGTTGTTGTTGTTGTTGTTGCGGTCGGTTGTCACTGTTGCTGCTGCTATTGCTCCAAATGGGGTTTCATGCTCGCCCGCCCGCTGAGCTTTTAAGAAAGTTCTTGGTTTATTTCCTTTTCGAGGTTGCCACTTCTGCCCCAAAATCTATTTACCTTTCGTAGCCATAATTTATTAATGAGTGACGACAAAGACGCAAAGACTCCATGCTTAGCACGCAGTGCACAATGGGCATTGAAAAATGAGCAGATTACTTTGAATGTAGGCTACAAATGGATTCGGAACTGACTTGATTCGGAAACGGAGACTTCAGTTTTTATTTTTTTCTATTGATTGTTTTTAGAAGTTTATAGCCTTAAATTTTATATAATTTTTTTTTTTCTACTTATATCGCAATCGATATTCATAGCTAGTTTATTATGGTTTTTTTTTTTTTTTTTTCATTCATTACGGAATTGAACCTGCATAATAATAATAATCAGATAGTTTAAAATAGTAAGAAAAATATTCTCAGAAAAGCAGCATATACGATTTGAAACTTTCGCAATCACTTTAACTTTATTGATAGTTGTTTAAAAATCCCAAAAACAGTGATACCTCGCAAAATGTGAACTGGCAAAAACATGTTTGAAGCGTAGTTCACATTTCTGTATGCAGCAAAATCTCCTATAACCGGACGCCGATGGTCTGATTTTTACGGTTATGGGAACTGTAGGGTTATGAAAATACATTTTATATCAAAAAAAAAAAAAAATTACGAAAAGCTTACGAAATTTGTCCGGTTATGGGGACTCTGCGTTTTGTGTCATTTCGCTGCAGTTATTAAATGGCATGCATATTTATGTTTGCCATTTTTGGTAAATAATTATAAAATGTTTATTTCTATATTATTCGTGTGACACGTGGTACACATGTGACAGGCAATACAGTATGCGATTTTCGCCAGCGCTGACGTAGCGGTTTATGACTCTGGCTCTCATCACAGTCGCAGTGCCAAAAGCAAAATGACGTCGTAAAATAAAATTGCTACAATCTATCAAACGTTTTTAATTTTATCGAGCGTTTGCTTGCTTCCGTGCCACTGTATCTATGTAAATTGCATGCATGTGTATATATATGCATTAGTTAATGTTTTGTTTTTTTCTCACATGTTGTGTAAGAGTAGCGAAATGTTTGACGCCGTTCGCTGCACACCCCGCGTCTTTGTGCTTTCTCTTGTGTCGAGTTTCCATTTTCGACATAATAAAAAACAACAAAAAAAAAAAAAACAATAAATATAAAATGAAATAAGAAAAAAAAAAAAAATAAAATAAAACTTGGAATTACTTTGTGCAAGGGAACCATTTACGCTTTTGTGATTGATTCATAAATTCAAGCAGGAAACCTTCTGCTCGTCATTGCTGTTTCACTCGTTGCCACTGTTGGTGTTGTTGTTGTTGTTGTTGTTGCTGTTATTGTTTTTATTGTTGCTTCCACAGTTGTTGTGTTGTTGTTTGCATCAGCTACTGTACGAACGTACGTACAAAGGGCCCGGCAAAGGGCTGCCGGCGTGCAAGGGCTACTCACTAATGTATCGCGAGCGCCTTTGTCAGCGTGTTAACAGATTAGTTGTTTACATGCCACAAGTAAATGAGTTTTCGAATTTGTGCAGAGAGGCGTGCCCGGCTGCTTCACGTCGTGATAAGTCAAATTGCGCCACTCTGCAGCGCACTCTGCGCTGCCCACCACCTACTACATGCCACTCAACTGCACGACACTACAGTGTGCACTACTCCGCCCCTACTCCAATACACTACACTACACTACACTACACTACACTACACTACACTACACTACACTGCACTACACTATGCTACACTCCATTACATTATACAGTAGAGCAGAGGACAGCAGCGACGAGCAGAGCAGAGCAGAGCACAGCATAGCACTTCATTTTATTGTCATTTCGATTTTCATGACTTTGCTTATATACAACTTAACATATATATATATATATATATATATATATGTATGCATGTATGTATGTATGTAGGTATATATATGTAGATACATAAATATGCAGATACATAGTTACCCACCCATACAGTGGCATGTACTCGAATGTAACTCGCCGCCTTTGCCGTTTGCTGTAAGCGTCGCTTGTTGGGTCGCTCGGTGTCCGCTGTTTGGTCGCTCGTTTGGTGTAATGGTGTTGGCAGCCGTTGCTGCTTGCCTCTTGTTAAATCTGAACGATGACTTTTTGAGTAGTTGGTTGAGCATTTAGGATAATTGCATTACGTGAGACTTTGGCTGCTGCTACGCTGCTGCTGTTGATTACGATGGCTATGCTGCAGATACTCACGTACACGCACACACACACATATACACGATGCATGCACGTAGATATGTACATTCAAACAGACAGAAAGACAGACAGACAGACACAGATACAGATACGCAGATTGCGCACGCAACAATAACAACAACAACAGCCGACCTGCGATGGCTGCGCTGATTGAGATGATGGCTGCGACGTGTGCGCCGCGTGGTACATGGAACACGCTATGTGGCAATAATTACCAACACAACGGGCGCACAAAAACGTCGGCCATATGCGCGTATCTGTAGCTTTTTATTCTACTTTCAAGTGTCTATGAGCTCTCGTACGCATTTGTATCTATTTGGCAAGTAAGGGTATCAAACTTAACACGCACTTACGCACACACCTTGAACACACGCGGACACACACACACACACACACACATACACATACACAATGCCTGCTTTGTAATTCCCTTAATGAATAAATGGAAAATTTTTACAAATAAGCAAAAGCATCTGAATAGCTGCCTATTTGAATGGATGGTTTTTACAATGCAAGCCAGCCACTCCATAACCATAATAAACGCAAGTTTTAATAATTAACATTAAGAGATTGCAACTTTGCAAATATTAAAAGCAAATGCAAAACGAAAAAAAGCCTGCAACATTATAATTTTTTTTTTTTTTTTTTGTTTCAATATTTTAATCCTTGTTCAGCGCAACCAAACTATATTGCAATTCAAACGAATTAAAAATATGTCTCACATAGCAGATAGTTGGACTCGTTAATCCGGATACCCCCTAAACTGGATCGTTCTTCAAATCATATTGCAAACCGTGTAGAGTAAAAAAAAAAAGTGACCCCATAGTCCCGACTGATTCCGTACAGAGTTAAAAAAAAAGTGACCCCATAGTCCCGACTGTTTCCGGTTTTAATTGATCCGGATTAGTGAGTTAGTATTGTATACATATGTATGTATGTATATTATATATGTATGTATTCATGCCACCTTAGTAGATTTTTCCACACAATGAGCGTCGCCTATATATCGGTTCGCTTGCTGCTGACACCTTTCACGTAGCTGTGGAAGTTCGCTATAGCCAATTAAAAGATCAAAGCATTGGCACAATGGCCAGCCACTGGCCTCCACATGCTGTGTAATGTGCCAGCCATGGAGCTGACTGAGACTCGACGCGAGTCTGCTGCAATTTGGTTGCAATACTTTCCCATCCGCTGCTGCTGCCCGGCCAACTGTAAAAAGGCGTGACAATTCGCGCAGCCATTTGGTATACGTGAAGCGAAAAGCGGAAAGCGTAAACTAAAGATATTTTGCGATTCGTAAGACTTTCGAAATGTGTACAAATGTAACTGTAATTGTGTGTTGTTTAATTAAACAACTTTCTGTTTTATATCCGGTGTATCAGGCAATCACAGGCGCAGTACCACTGTGCAGGGCATTGATTTTGTTATTACACGAGTATTTCGGCATATCGATAAAAAAAAAAACAGAAAAAAAACAAAAAAAAAACACCAATAAAAAAATAGCCTAAAAGATCAGGGCTAAGTGCTATATCAAATTCGTTTTCTTACAAAGTAAACGCGTTTTTGGCCAGAAAATCATGGCCAATTCGTCAAGCCTTTCAACAATATTCGAAATTAAACGCAATTATACGCCACTCTCCCAGTGTAGCAAGAACCAAAATTGTTATTGTTACCGATACAGTTACGATTTTTCATGCACAAATTAACTGATTTGCGAGGGTAAGTCAATAAGTTCTTAGCACAACAACATAAACGATCAGCATTTCTTGATTTGCTGCTCTTTGTTGCCAAACACTTTTGCTACTTCGAAAAAAAAAAGCCACACATTTGAACTTCTTCTCGAAAACCACATATAATAATTTTTGTGTGTATTATATGCAATATTTTTGTATACTTTTTACAGTAATGCAACCAAATGATGAACTTCGCACAAAGTTTGACAGTCAACAGCTGTAAGCTGCTAACAATTGTCAAAAAGTTATGCCTACATGCGCCTACTGACAAATTTGCTAACAACTTATTGACTTGCCCTCGTACTCGCTCGTATAACAATATCTTACACACACACACACACACACACTACATACATATACACACTAGCATAGGCAAGCAGAGAAATCAATTTGTTCGCGATTTACGACACGAAATTGTTAAACGAAGCAATGAATATATTTTTCTTATCCTGGCATCAGGCAGGAGGCAACAGGCTGGCGGCAGCATTGTGCAGTCAATGTGCTCGAAAGCCGAAAGGGGGTGTGCTAATGATGAACTCCTGGAATTGTGTCACTGGTACAGTTGAAACGCTTCGCACTTGTCATCGCAATCGCAATCGAATCACACGCTCACTGATTTATTAAATGAGCAAAGTTCGGCAACCAAAAAAGCGACTGTCAGACTGCCAGACTGCCAGACACACAGTCGCACAGTGAGACTGTCTATGTGTGCGGAGTTCATTTTTGGGGGCGCTTCAAATGTAATTAGGCCAGAAACTGTTACAGCATTCATTGAAAAGACAATTAAAAGGCAATTAAAATGTTGTTAAATTCGCATGAGTTAAATCGCTGCAAGCGCTCCAACCGCAAATTGGCTCAAAGCCAAAAAAGCAAAATCCCAAAAAAAAAAAAAAAGCCAAAAGAAATATACAAAAAAGCCAAGCGAAAAAAAACCAAAAAAAAACAAAATATTATACAAAAAGATTTTAATAAACTGTACGCATGAAAGTCGAGTACTTGAATCTATTATGAAACGCTGCCGGCTAGCAAGGTGTGTGTGTTTGTGTGTGTGCTTGTGTGTGTGTGTGTGTGTGTGTGTGCGTTTGTGAATGTAAAGTTCGTTTTAAGGGCACAAAAGCGCCTTTGAAGCGTTGCAAATAAAATTTAGTTAGATTTGATATTCTCGACTTTGTTGAATATTGTGCCAGGTTCTGTTATTTTTACTTGCCTTTATCGAAGGCAGAATGTGCCGTTAAATTGGTTTTACTTTTTCGTTCATATGATTTAAAATTTTCCACCCTAGGTGAAAAGGTCGCATGTGTCTCGCTTTATGCCTCGCCTCTGCTTGCTCCGCCGTCACCGTCCTCCGTACATCCTCCGTCTGATATGCCGGGCGCTGCTGCCAAGTTCGCTGCTGTCGCCATTTGGACTTTTTTGTGGTCCTGCTGTCGGCGAGGAGGTCGTTCGGTTTGTTGTCGCTTTTGTTGCGACTCAATTTGTTTAAGATAATTTAATCTGATTTTATTTACCTGAATGTGTGTTTCATGCCCTGTTGGAAAACTGTCGCATATTTTAGTTTGTTTTTTTTTCTTTTCTATTTTATTTTTTTTTTTATCCGTAATGCCTACACTCATGTCAATTACAAGTCATGTTAATCATTAAATGTTGCTTGTGTGCACGATTAGGCGTCGATTAAAGCCTTTGTGTGGTCACAGCTGTTAGGGCATAAATTGTTTTTTAATCTTATAATTCTCAGCTACACATTTGTTGACGGAACGGAATGTACCTTACATCTAATGATTCTCAATTATACAATGACGGACTGTTGACTGAGCTGCATTTATTTATTAAGCTTAAAACTTTTATTGACAATGTATAAAAACAGCTGAGGATTTAACACTCCCAATCAAGTTCACTTCGTCTGGAGTATTAAAAATTTTAGCATTGCTGCTGCTCATCAAAAAAATTCTCTGCTGTGCATGTTTTCTTTTTTTTTTTCTATTATTATTTTGATTTTGTGTTATTTGAATTCCAAGCTGACCTTCTGTGCTTAGCAAATACATACGCAATATTATTTCAGTCCCAACCAACAAGTACAAACATCATACACACATCCACACATGCACACATGCACACGTCCCTTGCACACTCCACACCTCCACAGCGCAGCCTTTGTCAATCGTTCGCTTTTTTTGCCCTAATATATGCTAACAGTTATTCGTTTATAACAAAAAGGATCAGATTTAAATTTGATTGTTGTTGCTTTCGTTTACTTGTTTTTTTATTGTTGCCAGTTAGTTTGGTTTAAGTGAAACTTTAGGTTTCATAACATTTCAAAAGCTGACTGCTGACGCCTTTATAAGATTAATTTATTTTTCACATATATTTGCTTTACTTCTAAGCGATTATCCACTTTAACACTGATTGAGTACTTTAGCTGTTGGCCGAAAAGTCTTTTAAAGGCAAGCAGCGTTATGCAATCACGCTGTGGATCCTACCTAACTACCTAAATACCGTAGGCCCATTTTATAAATCACGATTTAAGTGCTGCCATGCAAATCTATGCTCCATACTCCGTAAGCTCAAGAACTGCTCTCCTCCAATCAACAATCATTCAAACAGCTAACCAACTAAAAAAATCAATCCATCCTAAATTGTCTCAATTCTGTTCACACTTCACTCTGGAAACAGACTTGGCCGGAGTGGTTCAACAAGAGATGAACCAATGAGACATGTTTAAACTTTTGAAGCAAAATCAATCTTCCAATTTTATTATTTTTACTAAGCAGACACTGCATCGTTGGTGTCCATAAAAATATAATGACTTTGGCTGTTGTGATAAAGCGCTGTAGGAAAGAGTAAAGCATATTCTCTGTCTATGTTCGGTGTTAAGCAGACTTTGGCTCATATTTCTGCAGCTGGGCTTTGTAGATAACCTTTCTTGCTGGGGCCACATCATATACTCACTCCCATGCGATATTTTGCCCAGAAAGCTGCTTTCGAAGAATGCCTCAAAAATCGAACACTTAAATTCGGCGTTTAGCCAATACTTCCATGCATTTGCTCTAATATACTGTGTAGGTATCTTTTTCGTCGTTTATCTCTAATAAATGCTTAAATACACTTTTATAATTTGTAGGTCATTAGCACCAATGCCAACTTGAACTTTTGTACTCATTATAAATTTGAAGTATCTGCAGCCGCCATGGCAAGAAACACATGCACACATACTCTGTGTGTGTGTGTGTGTGTGTGTGTGTGTGTGTGTGTGTGTGTGTTTATGTGAATTGTGTAGAAGTCGACAAATAATTAAAAGATTGTCATTAAAAATATTTAATATTTTAATTTATACGCATTCAACTAAGACCAATCGATCGTTATGAATTTTCTCAAGACGAACCTCGCCTGATGAACACGAAACAGACAGAGCAATAATAATAATAAAACAAAAAAACAAAAAAAAAAAAAATTCCAATGCTCTTCGAAAACAACTTCATAAAATCAACGAAGCAACGATGCTGCTGGGGCAGGCGAGGGGCAAGGGTAGAAATATCGAAAGTATTCGATTAATTTACATTGATGCGCTGAACAGACGCGCCGGCGTTTAAACAACTGACTGAGCGGAGGGTCAGCGGGCATATGCAGCGGCGCAAAGACGGACAACGCAGGCAACGCATTCCTGCGAATATTTGCGCCAAAAGCGCAACGCGAGTGCGATTGGGCTGCATTCCATACTCATAAGGAGTCGACGACGATGCCGAACATGCAGACAGCCGGAGTACACAAAACGCTACGTCAGTCATTCAGTCTGTCACTCATCCAGTCAGTCAGTCAGTTCGTCAGTTAGTCAACTATCGAAGTGTGTGTGAAGTAAGTGAAGCGAGTTGGAGCTGACGTGAAGCTGTGATCGCTTGGTCTGGGCTGAGCTGGGCTGGGCTGGACTGGGCTGGGCTGCATTTCGGCTGCTAACTGGCCACGTTGTGCCGTTTCGCAAATGTATTTGACCATGCTGCGACATTAGTAGCAGGCATTCGGACAATTTGCGTCATATTGAGCTGCATTTAATAATTTTCATGTTGATGACGCTTATGAGTCGCATGCTGTATGCAGCAATATCGAAATGCGACAGCAGAAATTAAGTTAAATACAAAAAAAAAAAAAACAAATATATATATATAAAAATTATAAACGAAAAAAGGGTTAAATAAAATGAAAATAAAACAACAACAAGAACAACGAACAACAACAATTAGAGACCGGTGGCCAACAATACTGAGCTTATTACCTCTTGTGATTCAGCAACACTCGTCACAACGAAACGTGAAACGCCGCCACTGGCTGCTGGCTGCCGGCTGCCGGCTGCTGCCTCTTCGCTGTTGGCTGTTGGCTGTTGACTGTTCGCTGATGCTGATGCTGTTTGGCTTTTGTTGCCTTTTTGCGCTTTGCACGCTTAATGGAAATGTCAGAAGCTCACTGTCACATGCTTGAGCAGCGCAGACACCGCCGCCGCCGTCGTCGTGCAGAAGCCGTGCTGCGTTGATGACAACAAACGTTGAAGAGCAGCATTTTTTGTAAGCCCACTCAATGCATCACTGACAGCAACAACAACAGCAACAACAACAGCCCATAAAGCAAATGCACGCGCCCGCGCACTTTGGGCAATGAACAGTCAACAACAACAGTCAACAGTCAACAGTCAGTAGTCAGCATGACGGCCATTCGACGGTGTTGGCTGGCTGCTGAGTTCTGGCTGCTGGACTGCTGGACTGCCGGACTGCTGGACTACTGGACTGCTGGCTACTGTTCACACAGCGCCGCTGTTTCGCATAATAATCACGACATCTGCGCAGGCGCAAACGATTCGCGTTTCGACTGCCAAGTGGAACAAACGCACAAATGCGCACAGACCTTTTATGAGTGATACAAGTCACAGAACATGCGTGAAATCTGCACAGCAGGACCAAGTGTCTCCAAGATTAACTTCCGCGCATAAGCGTACGCAGGCTGCTGGCTGCTGGCTGCTTGCCTACCTGCTTGTTGCCACTTTTTTTGTGCCAGCATTCTTTGTGCAAATATCTTTTGCGGTAATTGCAAGCGAAACGTAGCACGAACAACACAAACAAACAAAAATAAGTAAAATAATAACAACAACAACAACAAAAACCACAATAAAAAATAAAAAATAAAAATAAAAAATAAAATAAAAATTAAATAAAGTTCGAACCTGCTCCGTGCCGTCCATGCCGTCCTCACATGAGACCAGGCCTGGGACTGTTTAAGTAAGTGAACTACCTCCTCAGCGGCACAGCTGCGCAGGGACACTCCTCAGCGTGCTGCATGCGCTTTAATTAAGCCATTAACACCAATGTCCGCAATCGAATCTCCAAGGCGCACCGTACTGCCTGCACTCACCTTTTGTCAATTTCAATGCGCAAAAGTATCTTTCAATTTATGTTCTGCACTTATCTGCCTGCAATTAAACAGACGCTTAATATATACGATCTTTAAAAAAAAAAAACATAAAAATAAATACAAAAAACCAGAATAATTTTAACTAAGTTGCACTGTGCTCCTGGGATTTCATTAACGTCTGCACGAGTGCGCTGCGCCATGTGTGAAGTGTATTGATTTCGCGCCACTTCCTCAACTTCAACGCAACTATGTACACCATGGCTGAGTCAATCAATTGTTGTTAGGAGCACATAACATATCATAAAATTATACAAGTATTTCTCTCGATCGATACACTTTTAGTTTACAACATTCCCTAGCGTTTCTCTAACTTTTTTTCTAGCCAACTGCATGGCATGTTTAGGCCAACACTTCGAAATATGCCACTGTGCTGTTCAAATTATACATACAATATAGAAATTACTTCAAGTGCCTGCTGACGTATTCTCTAACAACTTATTGACTTGCCCTCGTATTGTAATTAACCTGTGTAAACATGCAATCCCACGGTAACGAATACGATTAACAATCATGTTCATTTAAATATCTGCCAATTGCGCCGCATGGCCCCTATTACAATGCTATAAAGACCTCATGAGCACGAAACCTGGCAAGCATAAAAGCTCTGAGAGTGTCTACAAGCCGTGTATAAATCGTTTGCCTAACAAGTGCTAACTGGATAATGACACCGACAGTACCACACGTTCCTGACTGCGTTAAATATTAAAACGATCAGCATAATTGCAGCCAAAGCATAATTTCATGCAGCTACACTCAGCGTCAGAAAATAAATACCAAAATGACGCATATGTATACAACTTACATATGTGAATGCCAAAGTTGGTAAAACTTTCTTTTTCATATTATAAGCGGCGGCATTCTGCTAATTGGTGCCATGTTAGAAACCTCAGCTGGAAACAGAACAAAAAAACATATTGTCAAACTTCCGTCTCAATCGCACACCTTTCATCGAAAAGTGTTTAGAAAATCCACCTGTAGGCTCTCACATTGTGTCATGCTATGGGACTTATAAATATTTTATGCAATTTACGACCCTAAACTTTAAATAACACACAACAATGAAGTGTGTGTGTGTGTTTTCTTTTTTTTGGCGTTGAGTGTAAACTTCATTGTAATTACACTCTGTAGCAGAAGCAAGCTTTTGCAACAAAAACATAGCTGGTTAATGACACCATGCTGCTGCATTGCAAGCCATTCACTGCCGGCGGATCACTACATAATCTACATAAAACAAGACAAAGGCACTAACAAAAAAACAACAAAAAAAACAACAAAAAAAAAACACAAGCACAAGCAGAAGGCGAAAGCAAAGGCAAAAGCAAAGGCAAAGGCAAGAGCAGCCACACAAACAGCAAAAAGAACAATTACGTATGAAGTACACACGAGCATATGCACTGACTGACTGAGTGTCAATTAACGATCGGGTAATGTGAACGTCTGCGAGTGTGAGTATAAGCAAGAGTATGAGTGCGAGTGTGAGTGTGAGTACAATGGCCGAGTTCAGCAGACGTCAAGCGAAGCGCAACGAGCTCAAAGTAACAGCAGCCACTCTCGTTTGGCTTGGCTCCCACTCGCTTTTGTTTTAAGGGCAGTCGCGAGCACAGCAGCAGCCGCACTAAGTCGAGCTTAGAGTCAAATCATCTCGTCGTCGGCTGCGTCAACTGAGCGATTCCGTTCGGTTTGGTTCGGTTCAGTTATGTTCGGTTCGTTTTTGTTTTTTTTTTTTTGTTGACATTTCAACTGAAGACATTTGGTACAAATACAAATTGTTGCTACGCCCAAAACGATTTACATGAGCTGAGCCACAGTAGTTGCACATTATAATAAAGAAAGTGAGACTGCAAGAGAGTATGCATGCACACACATACATACATACATACATACATACATGCATACATATGTGCATAACATATCTAGGCTAGATGATGTGTACGGTAAGCAAAAGTTAACCCAAGGTACTAATTTAAGAAATGTTGACGCCTGCCGTCAAAGCCGTCGCTGCACCTGAACTGCGTTGACTTTGACAAACAATTTATCGTTTTGTATATTTTGTTTTCTTTTTACATTTCGTTTTGTTTTGTTTTGTTATTTTTATCTTTTTTTTTTCTTGTTTTATATGTATTTCTACAACTCATTAAGGTTTCACTGTGCGCGCGAATGCTTCAACTGCCGAAGGCTATTAATTTGATAAGTATCTTGAAAAATTGCCCATTTTCAAATAGACGTTGAGTTTCGCGTAATTAGATTTACGTTTTCACAACATTTTCGTTTTCATTTTGGGCTTTTTAATTTTTCCAATTCGGCCACTGCTCGACTATTACCGCTGTCGCTGCTGCCGCCGCCGCCGCCACCGCCGCTGCTGCTGCCGCTGTCGGTTGGCCAAGGCGTACCGCGTTGATGCGAGCGATTAATCATTTTGAGTTCCGGCCGGCGTTACTCGCGCTGATCAACGTGTAAATGCCGCCGCTGCCAATATGCCGCCGTCACCGCCATCACCTCGGCCACAACGCTTTTGTGGTTTGTCACAAAATATGAGGTGATAATTATTCATTCTGCCAGCGCTAAATTGTTGTTGATTGCATGCGCTAAAGTTCATTGTTTCGATCCATCATAATACACACACACACACACACACACACACACACACACACATACATGCCTGCCTACATACATATTTGTGCAAATTGTAATTAACGATTA
Source organism: Stegana nigrithorax (assembly GCA_037044495.1). Taxonomy (NCBI): domain Eukaryota; kingdom Metazoa; phylum Arthropoda; class Insecta; order Diptera; family Drosophilidae; genus Stegana; species Stegana nigrithorax. The sequence goes on along the minus strand of JBAMBQ010005114.1, from coordinate 4,711 downwards.
ATAAACCAAACCACCAAGTGAATGCCACTCGTGTGAATGCCATGACATGGCGTGCGTGAAAAACGAATGCTTATGTACCGCATTTGCTCACTGTCACTTCAGACAGACTAATCGGTCTTCTTCGCATACAAGCAAGAGCATGTGCCTAGGCTATCCTTAGGCTTACACAGCCAATCCTTTAAGGCGAACTGCTGCTGCTTCCTGTGCAAATTTGAAATAAAAGATCTCCACAAATATACTAACAAACTGTATAATCGTATCTGGCAGCAGGTTTCTTGAGAGTGTAACTCACTTACTCAGCAATAAAACTTGTGCCAATGCATGCTGGAGCCACGTTTTCGAAACTCTGGCTCAAGAACGAAATCCTTATGTGCGTACAAAGTAGCCTGCAAAGCCATAAGTGCCAATGGCATTCAACTAAGACGAACATCGGCATTACAGCAAGATCCCAAACAAAAGCCTAACACACAATCATGGAAACCCACTCAACTTGGTAGGCCAGCATCGAATCTGCCTAGCCCAGAATAACAATGGAGTTACCAAAACAGTAAAATCTCCGGTAAACGCACACCGCAAGTCGCAGTGTTTTTGTCTGTCCAGTTATGGGAATATATTTTGTATGAGAAATTTATAAAAAGCTTGCAACATGTTTCCGTTTATGGGAGTTGTTCGTTTTGTGAGATTTATATATGTAAGCATATGCTATTTACATTATATAGTACTAAGATTAACTTAATGTTTAAAAAAAAGAAATGTTGCAATAAAAAGTTAGACAAAAAAAAAATATTTTTTTTAATGTAAATCCAAAGGAGCTACACACATATTTCTACGAAATAACGCAGCATCAATTGAACTTCAAATCAAATTACTGCCAATCTAGGTTTCTGGTGAAATTTTGCCGCCCTTTGGTATTGAAATTGAAAGGAAATCAGTAGTCGGTTGCCGTGTAACCTCAGAATGTTGATAACATCGACATAATCCGATATCGTCTAATGGCAAAAAAAAAAAAAAAATTGTGCTGTTGATGCTCTGCAGAGTAATTAGGAAGCCAACTGCAAGACATGGCAACTGTAAAACGAAACTACATGCATAAAGGAAACCAACGACGAGCACGAAACATCCTGCCCAGCTCTTACTTAATTTGTAACAAGCATAAAAAAAAATAAAAAAAAAAAAAAATAGACAGAAAAACCAACAAATAAAAAGGAAATAGGAAAAAGAATATGTTGAATATGACACTTAACTTAGATGATGGGCATTTTTTTGCTGACTTTTTAAAGATTTCTTTTTCGCTCCTCTATGCGCTGCAGCTTAGGTCCTGCACAATAAGCTGGCAGTTCAGTTACTAGCTGCCATAAGGATCTATTTTTTTATTTGTTCACTAACGAAAGATACGAATATTCGATATTTGATTATACAGTGAAAACACTACTAACTTTGCTTAAGCAGCAGTAGAGTTCTAAACAAAAACCAAAGAAGCATAAAATGCCATGAAAATGTGAATGAACCGAAATAGCAACGGGGATTCCCCGCATCAAATATATATGCATTATGATTTCTATTGCCTTATTCCTTATTCAATACTCCTATCAAGTAACTCAAAATCAAACTTGCCAGTTTTCAAATCAACATTTCATCGGCTTAGTAAACTTTTAACAAACTTGACCATATGCACAGGATATGCGCTGCTCAACAGAAAAACGAAAATAATCGCAGATACTTGAGTTCCTATTATGGATGCCAGTGAATCGAATAACAGACTGTTAAGCATATATTTGGCCTTATATGCAGTTTTCCACACTCCGTCTGGCAAGTGTCAGTTTTTGGTCATTTTGCTCTGTTATGGTTGGGGCGAAGTTGAAAAATTACTGTAGCGGAGCTACAAGTTCCTATGTAAATCAGTAAACTGCAATGGCGGAAATCATCGTGTGCTGATATTTCACATAATACATGCAACAAAAAGTTTTTATCTTTAAATCTAAAACCACGTATCGCAACTAAACCGTCGGATATGTAACAAAATGGTATAATTTGAAAATATGCAACAAAATGCCATAAATAAAGCAAATACAAAAACTAAATACATGTATGCATGTGTGTGTGTGTGTGTGTGTGTGTGTGTTTATGTGTGTGTACATACATATAAAGTAATTCCCTGTAGGTGACTGGCATACTTCACAATTAACAACATTGCCATACGTGCGCAGAGTTGAGATAATAATCATGAACACAGCGTCGATGATGATGATGATGCGGATGATGATGATGATAACGAGCAAACTACTGAACAAGCGAAACAACATTTTTGCTAACGAATTCAATTGAGTAGAATTTTTCATTTAACGTTTATTTAACTTTTGCAGGGATTTTGTCGGCACAGGATGAGCCAACGCGTGGTAAGTGAACTCGTATAACTGGAGAATGTACAGGCGTGTAAGCGCGACAGAGACAGGCAGACAGACAGACAGACAGATGGACAGACAGACAGACAGATGGACAGAGGGGAAAAACGACAGACACAGCAAGGAGGAGAAGAGCGAATGGTTGACATGTGTCAATGCTTGTGTAATCTAAAGTACGCCTATGTGTGTGCATGTGTGTGTGTGTGTGTATGAATGCACATATATTCACATGCTTTCTAAGTAAGTACAAGCATGTACCTTATATTGTATGTATGTATGTATGTATGTATGTATGTATATGCGTGTATAAAGTTACGCTTAATGGCGATATTGTATTGTTGTAGCTGGTCTTCTTCTTCTTCTTCTGCTTCTTCATCATCTTTATTTCTGCTGCTCTTGTGGCTACAGTTGCCCTTGCTGTTGTCGTTCATTTTGTTGTTGCTGTTGTTGTCGTTGTTTTTTGCACTCGTCGTAGTTGATTATTAAATGACACATTATGTGATTTTCAACATGTTTACAAAACGCAACACACTCAACTCAGCCCTTGTTGTTGTTTTTGTCGTTGTTATTGTCGTTGTAAGCTGGCCCTCCTCCCCCTTTTTTTTTTGCTTGCTGTTTGCCTGTATGCATGTACATACGTGTAACAGTTTCCCAATTGAATCATTTAAACGCTCGTAGCCAGTTACATGAGCATATGACAGCCATATAAAAGTCATTTGTTCGCTTGTTCGTGACTCGCTGCTGAAGTGCACGGTGACGGCGATGGCGATGGCGACGGTGACGGCGACGGCGACGCAAGAAGCAGGCTACGCCGGCAGGCTGTGGCAGGCGAACCAGGCAGGCGGAGCGGAATAGCTGTGCTCTACCGTGCTGTGGCTAAGCCAACGACAAAGAGTTTTACACATGCATGCTGGCTATAAGATTCTGGCATGTCGGGCGGCAGCCGGGTGGGCGTATAACCATAACCACTCCCCCTCTTAAGGGACACGTAGACGAACAAACACAAAAGGAGTGCAAACAACCCCGGATTGAAAGTGTCGTCGTTGCTTACTGTAGCTACTGTAGATTTTGAGGCTGCGAAATCCAAATAAATTGAAATGTCACACAATGCTACAATATAACGAACGAAAACTTACTTACACACATACACACATACACACACACACACACACAGGCATACAGGGTAGAGTGTGTTGTATTTTGCCATACACGAACTCACTCACGCACGCACACTCGTCGCACATTGTTCGCATCGCTTCCATTTAAAAGTCCTTTGTGCGATCTAATGAAATTAAAAAATCAGTTACTGTTGCCAATAGGTTCGTGCAAAAGGAAAGCACATTATTACATTAGGCAACAATGCCAAATCGCATTCAATTGTCCGCAAATGGCGAAATGTGAAATGATAAAATACCGTTTCTTTTTTATGTCACGTCGAGCTCATATTACACTCACGTTGCAACCTGAGATCGACGCTAAGGGTAACTAACGACCCGCTGATCATTTGTTATATGAATGTACAATAAAAAGAAAACAAAAAAAAAACAAATCATCCATATGTACATACATACAATTATTATATGCATTTTGATTTATTGAATGTATTTAGCTTAAGCTGATTTTTTAATTAGGATTATTTTAAACATAAATTGTAGAATCTACATAAAATAGTATGTAGATTAAGGACTCAATTAGTATAGATACGCTACAGTACGTTTAAAAATTTCAACAAAAAAAAATTGAATAAACAAATATCCGATCAAAATTCCATATTATGCTAATGACAACTATAATTTCCAATCGCATTCAACTGAATTCGTTAATCACAAAGTGGTTTTTCAACACTGAACTTGAATGAGTTCACTATAAGAAAACACTAATTAATACAGAACAGCAGCAAGCTTATAAAGAAGCACAGCAGCACCAAACTATGAAGGAACTCTTCAAAACAATGCAATTGGTAAAAACTATAAGAGATCTGGCAGCTGATCCGAAAAAACAAACTTAGCTTTATAATGTTACAATTCAATTCTATTAAGAAAAATATAATAATGTATATACACACATTTTTGCCCAGTTGTGGTAATAAATAAGTCTTGATTGATAAAAATATGAAAACATTAAATTGTAATTCCTAATTCTTTCATTTTCGATACCAAATTTATTTATTTAAAGACAGAAAATTATTGTTTGCAAAATAAAATATAATTTTCAGTCACCATATTTGGAAGAGAGATCTCATGAAAAATAATAAATATTTTTATTTTGTTTTTTTTTCCCCTTTTGTTTTTTTATTCAAAAGATATTGA
>JBAMBQ010005113.1:0-24845 GCA_037044495.1 Stegana nigrithorax | reverse complement strand
GTATCACGTGCTCTGAGTACTTGCACTATTCAAACTTTTCATTTTAATAGCTTTAAATGTTTCGCTTAAATTGCACCAAGTACCGTGTATCAAAAAAAAAAAACCAAAAAAAAAAAAGAAATTTGTAAAATGATTAGAAGCCGTTAAAATAAACAGTTTGATGATAAACACAACACATGGTGTAAGAGCAGTATAGCAGCATTCTGCTAGAGCTACTGTCAGGCTGTGTTGGATGGGAAAACGCGCAGTTTAAAAATAACTCATATTAGCAATAAATAAATTGATTTACTCACGGTCTATGCTTTGGCATGTGGCTATAGCTCCCATTAAAATAATACTCAAATACATAAAATGATATTTATAGAAGCTTTTATTTAATATATATATGTGTAGATATATTTATGTAAATGCTCAAGCCAAGCCATATAATAATAATCATAAAACATTTACGCATAATTATAAAAAGCGGCTTGTTTTGCCCTGGACATATTTTTTTTTTTACTTTGTTAGGTTAAACGGAACTGTTTTTCTGATTAAGCAGTTTTAGTTTTGTTAACATTATCGTATTCTAAAATATATATATATAGATATGGCCTTTATTCACTTCATTCATCAGTGTGTCACCTTAAATCATTGGTAATTTATCTAAATAGAGCATACAAGCCTGTTCAAAGAAAGCAGTTGTCCGGACACGTTTTGACATATGAACGTAATATCTATTAACACGTCTGGCGATGCTTTTAACAAGGATGAATTCATGTTATAATTAATAAAAAATAATATTTAATACACATAGAATCAGATTACAGACATTCATATAAATATATATGCATATGTATATATATAAATATAAATATTTATAGAATTGTATGTACGTATATGTATGCTTATAACAGTACTCATTTCATAGCTCTCCCATTAGCTACATAACTGCTGCGTCAAGATACAGTGGCTCACAGTTCTAAGCTATATTTGATGTAGTGTTTCTGAAAAATTTTAAATGTCTAAAACTTTACAAGTAAGAATTTTAAAAATATTTAAATGTATAAATGTATTATTGATGTTTGTTACATTTCAAATTAGAAATATAAATATCAAAAATCAAATACAGTCCAATTTATAGAAACAAAAATGTATGAAAGCCAAATTCTATTCTTCGAGTTATAAAGGGTTTGAGTTAGAGTTTAGTTCGACTTCATAAAATTTATTATCATAATATCGTGGTAATTAAGAAGTACATAAGAGTCGAAGTGAACACAAATCATAATTTATTCGCTCCAAACAAATTAACAGAGCAGACTTTTAAAAAGCATGACTATATGGTTCATATTGGCGAAACTGAATATCTGGAGCCGACATATTGAATTTGGAATTTTATTGACGTCATGGGCAAAAAATGCAGCCCGATTTAGTGAAGAAAAATATGTTAAACAATGCCACATGAAATGCATGAAGTTGTAATTTTAAACTAAATATTTTATTTTCACACACTAAATTTTCGAGATAACCTTGTATCCAGTTTGTCTGAATAATATTGGAACATGGTAACAATGATCATTTTAATTTTTATATTGGATATAAAAATAAATGATTTCTTAATTATATAACTTTAATTTTTGAATAATAGCAAACAACTGTTGTTTCTGTGTAAGTCATTATAAAAATAAATGTGAAACGTGTTTAAAGAAGAAATTAATAAAGGAAACTAATTCATGTTTTAACAATACTTGGCACATTTTCTTTCTCTCCCTTTTTATCACATGCTGGTCAATGATGCAGTGTGATGTTTTATCATCCCTTGTGGTACAAATCTATGCTAACTGAACAGGACATGGTTAAGTCAACCAAATCCTTAGATGCGGTTTCAGCTGTTTATTTGCTTTTCGCTACTTTTCGTCTGCAAATCATGGAAGTACGTTGCTTTTTTCCTGTCCTGTCTTTTCACCATACTTTACATTTTTTCTAAAAATTCTAAACCGCAAACTCTATTCCACTGAAGCAGTAATAAACAACATAAAATCTTGTTTCCAGCAATTAAAGTGTCAAAACTCAAATTAAAAGTTAAAGTTTCCAGGAAACGCAAAAAACTGTTTTGGAGCTAATAAACCTTTTTTTTCTTAAATAAAGTGTGGATTGTTTAGAGCAGGTAGAGCGAATATAGTTTCAGCGCAGGTAAAAAGGAATTGGCGAATCAACGCGTCTACATTACCGTTATTTTGCGATCTCTCTTTTTGCTAGTATTTTAAAAAAGTCCTAATAATTTTCAAGTCTGAACAAAGTGAAGTATTACATTATTTTTTAAATGCAATTCTTATCAATTAATTAATTATTTTTTAAATTTTGTATTATATTAACTACTTTATTAATCTTTTTCTTTCTTCTAGCATTATTACATATTTAATTAATACCTTAAAATTTACTTTTTGATAAACTGTCATGTTTCGTTATTTGCGCATGAAACACCGAGTTTTTGAAATGGGAATTTTGTCTCTTGTTTTTTATTTGCAAAGTGCGCATGTGTGCGTGTTTTACTGTATCATACGCAATGACACGCATTACGCAAGTAACGATTTTAATGCTGCCACTGAGTAAGTGTGCAAGGGATTTCCCTTTCCTACTTTTAGTTCCGTATTTAGCTACCTCAAACATGCTTTTTATTTAAAAAAAAAAGGCAAGCTTAAAATGTTACCATTACTGTCTGATTGAATAGTTTCAAATATATTAATCAATTAAAATATTCTTCATCCACGCATTCTTCGATCTTTGAACTAATGCGTATTTTGAATACTACGACTGCAAATCGAAAACGAATTGAGATAGCAAACCCAGAACACTGACTGACTGGCTGCTAGAGTCAAGGACAACCACACGCGCAACAAAAGGAGATATGATGAGGCTACTGAATCGCCAATATCTTTGCAGAGTAATATAAGCTTAACATCAAGAATTGGCTAAGTGTATATAGCCACGTTCGTTTGCCAATTCCTTTATAGGATTACTGTCAATGTGAGATACTGTTCAGCGGTAACTAGAGTTTTGGCCAAATACAAACGAGCCAATTGCAAAATTAACAACAACATAAGCATTCGCAATGAGACAAGTTTAGTTGCATAGTCCCTGTGGAACGCAACTCCTGTTACTCCCATTGATCTTCTAATACAAAAATTACAATTACGAATGTTCTACTATGAGCCAATATATGCTTGACAAACTGTTCATCGACTTATACAAATATATGTATGTATGTATATCCTTATATAAATATAATTATGTGTATTTAATACATTTCTAAATGAACTGTAGTAGTCAATTGTTAACTAGCCAGTTTACAAAGTATTTAGAGATTTGTTTTTTTTTTTTTTGTTTATGCCACTGTGCATTTACTCGTATAATATCTGACTTATTTCAAAAGGTCTTCCATGTTAAGTAGTAGCCAGGTGTTACAGATACAAACGTTGATCATATACTATATATCTTATGCAATGAATGTAACGAGCATATTTTGTGCATCGAAATGTTTTCCCGGGTATTCACATTCACTTAGATTTCGAATCACTTAGATTTAATCGAGTGTACGATAAGCAGTGAGAGTCAAGGTATGTTCTTGCATGCATTATTGATCTAGACTATTCGGGGCATAAGTCAAGCTACAAATTCATATACTGAAACACTCCCATAAGGCATTAGAGTCCTGTATGCAAAAGCGAATCGATTTTTATATATGAAAAACGGTTAATTTTTATTATTTACTTTGCTAGTCGGGATTGGCTTAAAGCATCTTTTTTATTTTCTTCTGTGCTGTATATGTATAATATCCCTAGAAGCAAGCATAGCGGAAAAATTAATATCTTCGTCATCGATCGATTTCGCGATACAGAAGTTAAAAGGTCTGACTGCATTTTAAGGTGTAGTGCTCTCAAGTTTATGCATTATCTTTTTAAGTAGTACGCAGTTTGCTTATAGTAATAATAAAAAACTAAGAATGTAATCAGAAAAACTTTATAAAATTTTCTTAATTGGCCGGTTATTGATTGACTTATATCTTAACAATAACAATTTGCACTAAGTTCCACGAAGAAACATAGGGATCTCTTAACGATAGCATGTACTCCGACGTTGACGACGTAGGGATTGCATATATCTCTATTGCATATAATATGTAGATAGAGAATTTCATTTAAATTTGTGCTAGGGCAGAAAGCCGTCAACGTCGCAGCACGAACCATGGACCATTTGCAACAGAATTCAATAGACCAGCACCGAGTCTATTGAATCGCTATAAGTATTAATAATGACAATAAGCGGTACATATCATAATTGCATGGCTTGCACTATAAAAGATATAGTGTCAGTGAATGTTTCGTGATATGTCATCATGGACGACGCCTCAAACCATGCCGTGCCTGAGTATGTGTGGCAGTGAATGTCCATGCGCAGTACCCAGTTCACAAATATTTTCGAAGTGAGCCGACGTGCTGCGCTATGTACACGCGATGTAGCTCAAAGCTCATACGGTAAATCTTCATTAAAGTTCCAAATTAGTCCATGAATTTTGGAAAAATATAAAGTCAGGTTTGAAGAACAATGTTTTCAATTTATAACCAATATACGGTCTGGTCAACATAAATAATTGAATTTTGAATAAGAAGCTGTGAGCTACTGCAGCACACAACACCGAACTCCAAAAATGTTTTGTCCGCTTTTGACTTGGTTGTCAATAACATGTATTGATCAGATTTAATAACTTTTATAGTATGGACATTTTTCTACTTTTCCTCTGTTATTTTTTTTTATTATTAAAGTTAATTTTTTATGCTGTAAGAAACGTCAATATTGCCAAAGTGTTTTAAACTTCAGTGTTCCACTAAACTCTTGGTATGTAAGATTTAATCCGCAACATCTTAAATCTAGTACAAAACATAAAAAGCTATACAAATTTTATCTTTATATAATATTTATGTGAATGTACTCATATACATGTAAATATATATTTTATATATATATATATATTTTTTTTTTTAAATACAAAATTTTCAACATCAATTTAAGAGTTTAATTATTTATTTAGCTTAAGTGACTCAAACAAAACAAATTCAAACGAGAAGCGGCGGAAATTGGAGTTATTCATTAAATTAAAACAAAATAGAACACTAATTATGCATCTCGAACTAGCCAAGAAGCGGAGATTTATCAATTTGAAGCAGCTATGCAAAGATAGGAAATAAAGTCAAGTCAAGCAGTTCACCGACTTCATTTGTAGTTGTCATAAAAATATGAGAGCTATAGTTGGGTGTAGGACCTCAATAAAATACTAAGTCATTAAATTCATAAACGTTATTGGAAAACATCTGTATAACATGTATGTGTCCAACGCAGGTTTATTTAAATGAAACGACATTTCTTGACATTTGTCACAATTTAGCTGCAGAACATTATCATCACAACAACGAACGGTGATAAAGATCGTTTTGACGATAATCCTGGTTGAATATGGGAAACAAATGTAACGCACACATAATCTGTAGACATAAGCACGTGTGAATGCTCAATTACTAGTACGAGGTCATTATTAAATATACTACAGTATAGCAAGGGTCAAGACATTTACATTTTTAAACACACAGCCATTAAATAAGACGTCGCACACATACATTTCAAATAACTACCGATCCAAAGCAAGACTTTAGGTGAAAAGTCAAGCACGATTGTTAAAAATAACATTGATTAGTAGACCAAAACCAACTGCACGAGGAACAAAGGAACTCCAGAAGATTTGTTACTCTGGGTTTTTGAGAGATCATTTTCCGAGAAAGTTTCAGCTGACCCCAAGGCCCTAACATAGATTTGGCTTTTACTGATTCATGCATGTTTTGTAAATTAAAATTTTTTTTAACTTGTATGGAGGATACACTTGCCTCTAAAAGAAAAAAAAAATAAAAATATGTACATTTTCTCTAGTTTAATTTTACCACATCAAATTATCAAAAGGGAAATTCTCAGAGCATGCTGCTCCGTTGATGCGGGAGTCTTAATCGGGATTGATTCCTTGGCACGCTCATTAATGGAACACGCAAGTACGAAACATTTTTGCTTCTTTCGATTTTCTTAGTAGAGTGAGAAAATGTTGACACAATTGCTGAAATTCGTTCGTTTGTAAAAAGTGAAGAACTCGTGAACTAATTAGTGGATTATCGTAATTTTATTAAACCATAAATATTTATTAGTATATTTAATTCAACTGCTCAAAAAATTGTTTTTATCGACTTAAAAAAATTATAATTTTGCAAGCTAATTACGAAGATGTAAACAATAAGACTTTTAAACAAAATTTTAAATTAAAACAAGCCCTATTTGGTAAATTACAATTATAAGATATGGTTTTTAAATTGATTAACTAGTAGCTTACTTCGTATTTTATATTATTTTCAGATATTCAAGAACGAAATGGCTATAAAAAACAGACGTATATATGTATGTATATTACCGTTTAAAAAATAAAAATAATTAAACAATTTCAATTATTCAATTTTTGAATATCCAAAAATGTATAAATTGTTAAAACTCAATATCTTAGCTATACGTTTGTATATATTAATCATGAAAAAATAACGAAATAAATTCATATTAACTTGAAAATTAATTTTTGTCTTTAATAAAACTAATTGGACGTAAATCTGTTCATAAAAAAGCGTGCCACGAGTATATAGTAGGGAGATGGCCTCTCAGCTGCCGAGACTAAAGTAGTGTCAAAATGGTGCCGCTTCTTCGTTAAAAAAAGTAAACCATGTGCAAGCATAGAATGACACACAACTACACAATGACAATTCAAAAATACGATCTAATGTAACCGCTATGACGCCATCGCACCAATCTGCTTATAAAGGTCTCGCTATGGCTTTAAATAATGCTACAAAAAGGCGAAATGCATTCGCTGGTTTAGTGTGTGACACTTTTGTTCACAATACGTGTTTTTTTTGTAAGAAAACATAACTTTAAGCAAACGAGAGAGTATATACACACAATTTAGTTCATTTCTGTTATATTGTTTTTGCAAATGCAATAATTCTGATTTAAAAAGTAACTCAAGGAATCAAAATGTTTGCTAAAAAAAAAAAACTCCGATCCACGCATATTTTACTTCACACAACATTTTTGCTTGTATGAGATGCATATTATTTAAACTTTACACACTCTGACATTCGGTTAAATCATCATAACACTAATTAACTGATTACCAACTAATATTTTTCAGAGATCGTTCAATAACAGCGTAATCATTATTTCTTCTTCTTTTTTGAATGATTCTGGTTGCATTCTGAAAACTGTAAAGTATTAAAAAGAAGTCAAAGTTTTATCTATAAAATCGAAATGAGTTTTGACTTGAAACCATGACATGAAATAAAATCGTCTGTTATGTTTGTTAATTGGCCATAGAAATTTCAATTTGTGGACAAATTTTAGTAAATTTTGTACGAAGTTTCTCGATATTCTAGATAAAGTAACGCTGTGTTGTACAATCGAACAAGTGAGCTAAGGTAAATCGAAAATCTTAGCAAGTCTCATAAGCAATTTTAAGCATGTAAGTGTGACAGTAGTGTGCATGGTGCATGGAGTTGTTCATTTTCAGCAAAATTAAGTTGGACGAGTGAGTAAGCATGGCACGGACTTTTCAACCAAAAAATGTTGATTTAAATACCTTAGAGACTATAAGTGTGACACCGTTATAAAACTTCGCATGATCGATTATGTTTAATAATAAAGCGAAATGTAGCGAAAGTTGAGAAAGTAATTCTCTTTTGAAGGTACTGTGTTAGTTGACAATATTCACTGTTTATGTAACTTTAAAAGTGTGCCATTGATTTCAGTAGAATGTGTTTTATTTTTGATATTCTTTTAAACTCGAGAATTTGTATAATTAAGTTAAATTAATAAATTATAAATAATATATAAAAAGTCTGATAGAGTACAAATTATAGTTTTCATATTAGTTAATATTCGATATTTTTTTTCAATCAATACTGCTTAAACCTGCAATTATTGAAATTCGATCAAATAAAATGTATATAGCTGCTTTATTCAACGGGTTACTAATTTTGTGACTTGTTATTGACAATACGCAGAGAGTTATGTGGAACACTGAGGGGAAAGCAATATATACGTATTTAATGTACTCTCTTAAACTAAACATTAGCTGAATTGCGGTTCATAGTGTTTAAGTGTGGGAAGTGTGTGAAGGTAACGAAACCAATATTTATGCTTTTTTGCACTAGGTTCACATAATTTTATTCTGTGTCGTCTTTTCACATGATTTGATATTAACGTAATCATGTATGTACATACGAATAGCTTTATTTTTTACATGCTAACAGCTGTCTATTATTACTTGCATTTGCTTTTCTTATTTTTTTAACTTAAATCTGTATGTATATATTAACATTATTTCCTTATTTTCCCGTTTGTTCTACAGGGGTATTATGTTTTGTTACATTCATATTTTTCTCTAATACATTTACACATTTATTTTCTTTTTTATTTAGTTAATCAGATTTAATTTTTTCCGTAATACTACAAAACCAGCTTTAATTAACCAACCGTAGAGAATATATTTGAGTTGTCCCATTCTAGTTGATTTCCGTGGGCGAATCCATCTTTTGGTACTGCAATTAAAAATGTAAAAGTCGATATTACAAACTTATTAGCTGTCAATTTAAATTTTATTAGCAAAAAAATACTATTTTTCTTTAGCTTTACCCTTGTACTTTCTTTTTACATGCCATTAATTCCACAGATCCATATATTTCTCAAAAATTTTATAGTTATTGTTTGACAAAAATTTGATACGATAGTTACAAGTGGACAAATAATTTGGATAAAAATATTTTTGTAAACTTGGTTTATCATCATTTAAAAGTTTTTGGAATATTTACTATTTTACTAAGAAATAAGAATTAATTTTGTCTCTGGAGTGTTACTATTGCAAGTTGAAGTCACGTTTTTCAAATTATTTTACGACCATTTTTTTTTACTATTTCCATTTGATTGGAACTATTGCAGGACACACAGCACACTTTAGAAACTTTCAACAAATTTTCACGAATATTTTGCATGTGTATCCGTCGTAACAAATATAGATTTAGTATACAGTATAATATGCTTTACTACTATATTACATAGCAACTGCACGTTAGCAATGTTATGTATTTGAATGACAATCATGCCTTACGCAGTGGTGCTCAAAAAAATAGGATTGTTTCTGACACAAACCCCACAAAGTATATATATTTCTGATCAGCATCGAAATTCCAGTCAATGTAGCCATGTTCGTCTGTATGTCTGTCCGTATGAACGCATGGATATAGCAAACGGTTAGTCCTACAACCACCAAATTTTAGCACGAAGACTCTCGTAATACATAGACATAACGAGTTTATTTTGTTTTTACGATATTCAACCCAGAACATATAACTGTCATAGGGACGATCGCCCGAAAAACCACATTTACTAACGAAAACCGTTTTGTTTTTCAAGATATCGTTACCAAAGTGAAGTGCCTTTAGGAATCCCGCAAAAGAAGTAAACAGATATTTCTTTCAGAAAAAGTGAATCATCGCGATGCCTATTTTTTTTTGCATATTACTCTAGATATATACATATGTACCAAGACCTGTCCATTAGCGCCAAATATTTTCTAAGTTACGAAGAGTACAATTAAACTTACCCTCGTCATCTTCTGAATCCGAGTTCTCTGAGTCTGAACTATCTTCGGAGAGGCCCTCAGATTGCATTGGATTAATTGTAATGGTTAATGCAGAGTCGTCCCATACTAAGCCCTCGTCAGCAATCTAGAAATGTTGAAACAGATAAAAAAGAAATTATAATTATTATAATTTAATGGCGTTTCTGAATGTAAACCAGGTTTGTTTTTATATAATTTACATTAATGTTCATACAAGATTCTCTTTTAAATCATTAAAAATATTACAAATACGTATTTAATAATTTCAGCAATATGAATGCAAAACGCACAATTGAATAAAATGTAAAGAAAGAAACGACTTCAATAACTAATAAAATGTAATAGTAATACATTTTACTTCTTATTATATGAATTTGGTAAAAATAATTTTTTTTTTTTTTTTAATTAACAAAAAATAAAAAAACCAACTGACCTTTGAGCATGGTTGATGGCGGTCTGTGTATTTGTGAGTGTTGTTTTTGATTCGCGCAATTGATATTCCACATATAAGGAGCACCAAAAATATACATATCAGTATAATGAGCAGAGTGGGATGTGAGGCCTCAGCTGTAAAAAAAGGGTCAGCTAATCTCTTTGTGCACCTTATTAGTGTTTTTACCTTTATGAACTATTGAATGCACTCGAGACTTTGGCTCCTGCACATCATGTGTATTAATCATCGCATATGAGAAAACTTTATTTTCAGTTGCCTGCACGCTGGCATTGTCTTCTGGACCATTTAAGTTATATCGTTCATTGTTAGCATTTGTAGCAGCTTCACCTCCTTCAAACGATGCAGTGTTTGCTTTTGATGTTAGCTGCTTGGGATGAAGCACAGTAAGAGTGAGAGTGAACTCAGTGGTTTTAAACTGTGAGTTCAACTGAGTGCAAGACAGCTTAAAAACACGGTTCAAGTAATAAGCGGGTTTCTTGTTGCTGTAAACTAATGAACGCAGAACATTTTCGTAGCTGCTAATCTCATCGATGCCGAACATTTCAACGCCATCTTTATTAATGTTTGTCTTAATATTCATCGTTGAAGACAAAGATTCGTCACCATTCATTTGTATGTCCTCATGATCAGGATTCAAAGAAGGAAATACGATCACGCTACATGAATCTAATGTTTGTTGTGGTAATATTTTATTGCCTCGTCGCACGTTTATGTTTACTTTTTCCAGAAAATGCACACCAGATTTGATTTCCGGATACGACACCAAACTATTCGATTCGCCTAATGTAAGAGAATAGATAAAATATGATTCAAATTAAGTATAGTTTTGTGAAAATGATTATTAAAATTTAAAAAATAATATTTTTGAAATTTTAATCAGTTCCTATCAAAAGAATGATTAACTTATCACAATTTAAAAAACCTTTAAATATTTATATAAATATATTCTACAAAATCCGCAAAAGAATTAGGTTTTTCTTACATAAAGTACTTTACAGTTACAGTCGAACTTCTATAACTTCTTCTTTGAATAATGAGACTTCAAGTTATTGAATTTCAACTTAATTTCAACAAATCGTATAATTAATCACAGTTATCAAATTGTTTTATAAAGAATTTTCGTAGTGTCATATTATCTTACCAGTAATTGTAATTTTTTTATAATCTTTCATGTCAGCGTCAACATTCAACTGGCCAACCACTCCTGGCAAAGATTTCTTATGTTTAACATCAACGGTATCATCAACTCTAGTGTTAGTTTTGTCGTTAGCAGAGTTTGCGAATGATACAGCTGCAATTGGTTCATTGACCATGATATATGTTTCAACTGTTGGCAGCCTGATTGTGCTTTGATTCGTGCACGACACAGTGGTGCGCACCTCAATATTACGACGACCAATTGTAGGATTTTGCTTCGTGTTTATATATTGAATTTTTTGGACGATTTGCTCAATTTTTTGTTTGTTTCGACTCTCTATGTATATCTCGCTTTGCTGAACATTCGTCTGAATCATCATATCAGAATCTAGTACAGATGGCAACGGTGCAAGCAAATGTTCGGCGCAGTAGGTACCACACTTGATATAAGATGCAGAGAGTATATGGCTTGTGGAAACTTTTATTTCGGATATGTCTCCATTAAAATTGTGCTTTAAGAGATTCTCCGAACTCTGGAAGCAAGCACCAACTGCCAGTGTGGTGTTTACACCGTGTGCAGCATGTAATGGCCAATCATCAATTACCTCAGGATTGCTGTGCCGATCGTCCATTGAACTTTCAAAGCGCACTCCATCGATATACAACTCAACCTTGGTGGACTGATCAACATTCAGTACATATTGATGCCATTCATTATCACACACTTGCGGAATCTTCCAGCGCCATTCAGCTGGGCTGAATATATTTAAGTCTCCCTCGTTGAAATTTTTACGAATTAGCAATATTAGGCGGCAATTCCTTATAAAAAGTGCCATATGATGTCGATTCATTTTATGGTTATCTGCACTGCACACAATATGCTCCTTTACATGTTTATTGTTAACCAACTGACTGCCATGTCTAAATATTGTCACGATGCTTATAGGTTTGGTTGAAAAGTCATGTTGCGGCAGAACTGAATCGGGCACAATAGCTCCAGAAGAACCATCAAAATGGAAAACTGGCTCAACGCCTTCATCATAGTTTAACCCTTTTGTCCATTCGGCATTCCGTGGCAATAAGTTTATGAATGACGTACCTGCAGAGCAATTCGAAATGTCGCGATCGCAGCCGAACGAGATATGTTTAGTCTGTAAAAATAAGCAATAAGAGTATCAATTTAAATATCCTTCATATAGAAGACATATATAAACTTTTTTTTTTATTAAAGAGCATGGTAAATTCACAAGTGTTCTTATGTGATTAAAACAAGCTTTTAAGTACCCTGTTATTTTGGTTAATACTGCAAAAACATACCTGTAATGCTATAGAAGTGTGTATTTTTAGTTCTTGTGCGTTACAGTTTATGTCGCACAAATCTAAACGAGCATTCGGAAACAATTGTAGGGTTTCTTTGCTGGCCGGCTAAAAACAAAAAATGCATTATTATTATTGTTGCATATTCGTCCATAATGTACAAAACTTACAATATAGTCAATGCGTTCTGGTAAGCCCGAAAATTTAGCCTCGCATACACGCCGTACTTTAATACTGACCATTACCGGAGCTGACTCTTTCATAGCACAATCATAAGCTATTACAGATAGTATATGATTATGTGAAGTTTTATGTGAGAGTGGTTCAGTATTTTTAATAGATCCCTCATTATTGATAGTAAAGGGTCCATCGTTGTTAAGAATTTCGTATTTGCAAACATCGCCAAACAGTGGAGTGCAATCCTTGTCCGTTGCTTCAACACGTATAATCTCATTATATAGACGGCCTTCATCCACTTCGGTTACGTATGACGGCTGAAGAAAGATCGGAACATACTCGTTGATATCAATAACAGTAATGTGGACATTGGCAATATTTGATGGCGTGCCGTCACAATATACAGCCAAAATCTCAAAATGGTATCCCTTTCGTTTTTCACAATTTAATGAGCGTTGGGCCTTCAAAATACCTAGGTTATTTTCCAACTCAATCTGTTAAAAAAAAATTTATTTGATTAAACCAAATTTACAAAACGAAACTAAAAAGTGTATATACTAACACGTATTATTAATTTTTTATTACTAACCTGAAAAGGTATTTCATGATAGGGCTTCTTCAGAATTCGGAAATCACAAATTTTTTCTTGATCAACTTTGATCAACGGAGTAATTTCCACTATGGTCTCATTTTCACGTATTAATCCGTGATACGACTTTTCCAATATGTTATCTTAAAAAAATAAAGTTTTTTGTTATCCACGCAGTACTACAAGATTGTGTTTTTTTATATCAATAATTAGTAAATTGCATTTAATTATTCTTATTAGATGTATATTCGATCCGGCTTATCAGACTGTAGCTTTATTTCAAAGAAGCATTTTAAACAATCATGGCTCTCATTGACAGACAATAATATATTACCCATTATTATATTTAGCATTTATATATATAAAATTCAATTATTTATTTGTCTATTTTTATACAAACCTTTTTGAGTAAGATAAGCATCATCATTTTCATTTGAGTTGGCGATATTTTGATATTTAGACGCTGCAATTCCAGTGTCATCCTTTGGCGATTTGGCTGACACAAAAAATGTCAACCCCAAAATAGGCCATAATATATTTAACGGCAAGAGCATGTTTTCCAATAACAATAACTTTGACTTTTTTTAGACGCACGGCAAAATGCGTTCAAGTGGTTTTACGTCAGCAATATTATTCAGTTTTTAAAATCCTTTCCTGGTTTTTCAAATTTATATTATTATGAATTTATTTATTCCGTATTAATTTTTTTAATTTAAAAACATTTTACCTTTAATTGACTTGAAAGAAAAATTTTTCAAACTCTTCAAATTCCTAAATATACACAATTAAAACAAAAAGAATCTTAAAAAAAAAACAATACCAAAATCAAGAAATTGTAATCAAATCAAAAACGATAATATTGTTCAATAATCCAGAATTTTTGGCCACTAAATATAACTGTAAACTAAAGCAGATTCGTGTGTTTGTATCTGAAAATCAACATTCAAATAAGGCAAAGAACAATAAACTTGTAGGCATGAAGACAACATTTTAATAATCATCCAAATCGAAAATGTCACCAAAATTATTTTCACTTTTATTTTTCTAAACACAAACTGAATACAGGAATAAGATTGAATTGTTGGATCTAACAGCTGAGGAATCACTAACCCACAATGTGTGTTAGCATGATGTACATTACATCTTTAAGAGATACACACTTAATCATATACACACTAATACTTTTACAGGTTGATCAATCTCTCATTTAATTTTATATTTATAAATATCTGTTACAGCATATTATCTACCAAAACAATTCGAATATTTTGTATGACAATTGAAGCTTCAATTTAATTGACTAGCATTTTAAAAGTTCTCCAATTTTTTCTCTTAATTCTCAAAAAATCGATTTTTACTACCGTTTACTTTTGACTTATAAAATCGAATTGTATTTTTTTGTGAAACTTTTGACAACAACAATGAATAACTTTATTAACAACACGCATTTGCCCACTTTCCGATGACGATTTGGAGTTTTTTTTTCTTAAATTATAATGGTTTGCTAACTAATTTTGCACACACATTCCTTCCGACTTATGGCACTGTCGACAACCTCTAAAATAATTCAGTGTGCAACAGTCCACAATGGTTTACCAGGGTGGTAAAATACATTTTTACCAGTATTCAAAAATTACTTACACTCAGTAGCAAAAGTCTGCGTATATAACAGACTCAAATGTTTCTTGAGCTGATTTCGGTGGAATATCTATGTCTAAAACCCTTTTAAATGTAGTTACGTACATGAATTTAAATTTTTAATAAATTTCAAAGTCATTTATCGCTTAGGCTTCGATTTGTCCAAAGCTATTGATAACAAATAGCTATTTATTGACAGAAAAGCCAGAACACAAGCTGTAAGTAAAGTTTTAATAATAACACATGGTGTAAAGATGAATAGCAATTATGTTTTAAGATATATAATAATTGATATAGTATTAAGTCTACCAACTTAGACGTTTTTTGCGAGATAATCTTAGTCCATTCTTCCAGAATTACATTAGTGACCATTTCTTTCGATGTTATTGCTTTCTAAAGAATCGCGCGTTCCAATAGATCCTACAAATGCTTATCGGAGCTTTAGTCAGAACATTGTGTAATCGTTTTTTTTGGCTTAGGTTTTTCTCACGTAGTCAATATCCATTGCATAAAATCATGTTTTTGAAAAATCATACCAAAAATTATTTAAAATCTTAGTTATGAATTACTACATGAAAACTAGGGGGAGGAAGGATCTTGGAATATACTACGGGTGGTCACCGAGGAGGGTTAAAAATTGTAAAAAATAGTTCACGTAGCATGGGTACGTTCCCTAAACTGTTATTAATACTTCTCACCCTGTGTTGCAAACTACAATTGAAATTGACAAAGAACATCGTATAAAATACCCTACTACGGAGAGGGGAGGCGTTTGTGAAGTCTGTTATTCTTTTGTCTCGTATGCACAGCAACGTGACATTTCATTCTAATAGGTGTGACCGTACTTTAAAATTATAATAAAACAGCAGCTACACACACTGCAGTGCTTCAGTGCGCCCGAATATTTTTGCTGAAGAAGATTCGGGGTCTTTTTGTTCGACAGCATGCGGACGTCCGCAAAGTCGAAGACTGTTTTACGTTGTGCATAACTGCTTCACGGAGAAGAAGTTTACCGACGATTTTATAAAGATAGCCATGGCTCAAAGCTGCAAGTTGTGCTTCTGTGTAGTATGATATAGGTTAATTCTTTAGCTGTAAACTACTTATATATAACCTGTCATTTTGAAGAAAATGAGTTCTATATGCGAAGGAATAAACGATACTGAAGCAATTGAATTGTTGTATGTTGACGAGGATGTCAATGAATATCATAGCATTTTAATGCCAAATGAGTAGGTCAGAAAAACGGGATACCTGAAGTAAATATTAATAATAGGTTTAAGATTCCTATATTCCATACTGTGTTTTTGTATAACTTGAAGACTTAGTTATAAATATAATATAAAAATATATGGATATAAGACATAATACATATTGATATAAAATGAAAAAATTCTTGGTTTTATTTGTCACAGTTACTATCCTTTTTTAAAATATTCTTTTTCTCTACATTAATTCATCAACGTAGAAAAAAAAAGGGTCTCTTAATTTCAAGACGGTAGTTTACAAGTGATGAATTATAAACAAATATAAAAATTAAGTTAAATATGAAATTTTTTACTGTAAACATCAACGAGACAACGATGCAGACGTCCCTTGTAACGGATTTTGGCGAATAATTTGAAAATGTCCCCTACAAAGTGCAAACTGCCACCAGGAGATTTGAACTGGTTGTCCAGATCACCAGATCTAACAGCACCAGACTTTTTCTTCTGGGACTTTTTAAAATGTCGAGATTATCTCAACAAACTTTGAACCTAGCCAGTCTTGAAAGCTAACATAGAAAGAGAAATCGCCGATTTGGAGCCAGATGTTTTGCGAGCAACATTTGAAAATGCCGTAAAACAAGCGCAATTATGTATCAACTCGGGAGTTTTTTATGGTTACCTCACAACGCGCGTAATTCTTATTTGAGCTTGTGCTCAAACTGCGTTTCATAATTTTATATTATTTTCTTGTATTTAAATATATGTATTACTTTCATATAAATCACTATTTATTATTCGATTTTAAGCCAGTACTATGCATTTCTGATGTAGCTAGCACACTGTGCGCTCAAATATTTCCAATATAGGTTAGTTAAACAACCGTTAGAAATAAAACGTATTTGAAACTTTAGTAGCTTAAACTAACATATTTACGGTATAAATCACTTGTTCTGTAATTGGGTCATTGTAAAGCTTTATTCAGAACAAATCAACTGCCAGAAAAGGTACAATGCGCTTGCCAGTTTTTTTTTATTAAAGAAGAATTCGATTTATTCGATTCACACTAAAAAATTATTTTTTTAAAAGTACAACTAATATGCACAAAGAACACCTTGAATTTCAAGTAGAAATTGAATTCATTTCATATAAATAGCAATTCATTTCGGTGTAAGGGAAAATTTTATACTTACCATAAAACTCAACAATTGTTAACTTCTTTTTTTTTTAAAGCTTTCGTTTCATGGGTTTCATATTATCATATTGCCTTTTTGAATATTAAAATGCAGCGAAAATTGATTTTAATGTATTATATTTATTGATATTTATATATATATACATACATATAATGTATAATTTTTCTAACTAAAATATGTTGTAAACTTTTTTATGTTAATTTGTAATTTTAGTTTTCTTGCTACTTTAAACGGTTTAAAGTTATGCAGCAATTAGCCAAAACTATAGGGTAATTCCCGAGCAAGTGCAATTGGTCTTGCGTCGTTGCAAATGCAAAATATATTGTACATTTTTGAATACAAAAACGAAATGCACTGAGATTATTGCAAACTTTATTAGTAATTGCCTATAGCAATTTTTCCAACGAAGCAAGATCATTTGCACCAAGATTAAGAATACCTCAATTTTTATTATTTTTATTAATATTTTATCGCATTAAGACCTGAAACAATAAGTTGTTAAGTCATACGTATGATACATTGAGTATTCAAAAACATTGCTACAAAATGGGCAAGTACGTTTATATTTATATATATATATATATATATATGTTAACTTCATATTAAAGATTGTATAGAGTATTCATGCCATGACGTATTGGGCAAAATTTATTTAAACGAAAAGTCAAATGATTCCAAATTTCAATGAAAACTTCGAAGTTTGCATAAATCTTTTCGACGATTTTGATGCGTTTCTGTATACAATACTTAAGTGTTGCTTTATTAGTAGCAAAATTGTATTTAAAGCACTGCGTTATATTTTGTGACGAATTATTGTGTTATTATTTTGAAATATGTATGTAAAAATAATCATAAAAAAGCAACCCAAAAAATACTTTATATACTACGTATATGAAGTTTTAGAAAAGAGGTTTATAAAAGTAATATCACGAACTGCGGAAATGCTCAGTGTACTTCTACAATTCACAATTCGTAACGAATACAGATGCATGCATGAATACCCAAATAATGTATAAACGATTAGTAATATTTCCTTTTTTATATTTATGCTTTTTTTTCATAATAATATTTTAAAAATTGAACTAAATTTAATAAGCCAATTTAATTAATGTTAGGGAAATGCATCTCTATTTGCGATTTTTTGGGAAGCATAGAATGAACCTCATACGGCAACAATGTACATTGGTCAAAAAATTTACCTATACTCTGACTTCGTGGCAAAACTCGATGAATAAAGCTATTTTAAAACAAAATTAGTAAAATCTATGATTCGGGCTTGTGTAGGGCCTTCATTATTAAAACGTCGAAAATCATTGAGACTGAAAGGTTGTTGAAAGTAAACTTTTATGAGATGCAAAATAGTTTCTTTTTTTGTTCGATTTTCTAACGAGAGTGTATGTAAACATTTAAGCCTGTTCACTACATCAATAATCAAATTTTGTAGTCGACAATATTATTGCCAAGCTAACCAAAAAATGATATACATATTTACATATATATAATACTTTGCTTTTTTTTCAATTGTGCAGCCTTTTGGATGATAAACAATTCCTGTCATAATATGCAACTTATGTTGTTATAGATGACCATATGTACTAATGCACGAATTTCTCATTTATATATGTATGTATGTGTGAATCGTATGATTGGCCAATTTTTATGCGAAATTCAATGTACGATCTGTTAAAGGTGGCTTATCGTTTACCAGGATTTATTTGGTCATAAAAAAACATCGTGAAATAATATTAGACCTGATTTTTAAGTTAAGTGGGACCGGTGCAGTGTAGCTTATAAAAGCACTAAATCTAAGCGAGCAAAAGCCAAATGGCCAATACAAAAGTGGCTACAGAGAAAGAAAAAACCATAACTTCGCTAAAGAGAAATTTTTGCCTAATTACAATAATTTTACTGAGTTTTCGATGTTAGTGTAATTTTTAAATTTATCATTAATATGTATTTATTTTTTCATCATTAAATGTATTTTGTTTATATGCAAAATCCGGTTTGTTTTCTCTTATTGATGGCCAATAAAACGTTATAACCGTAATATTGTAATCGTTTTAATATAACTGATTTTTTTTTACCGTGAAAAACAAACAAGAAATGAAGGAACAGGTAAATAGTTAAAAAAATATAATAATTAGGAAATTAAAAAAGATTGAGAACAATGATGCATGAATACTTTTATTATATAATTGGAATTTTTTTTTTTTTCAAATTTTTCGGACTTGCTCCTGAGCGATATATACTGTTTAACAAAAGGCCACCGGGCAACAACACCGTGGCTAGTAGTAAGTTGAATATTAGAAGATTGCAGACAAGTACATAAGTAACGTATTTAAATTAAGCTGAGGCATTGAAACATATGCAAAGCACTGGAACTGCATTGCAATTATAAACAATATATTTAACAGTTAATATATTTAAGCTTGGTTACAATAGGGCATATATGGCTGCATAATATTGATATCATTTTATTAATAGCACATATGTTTATGCCAAGTAAAGGAGACAAAAACTTGTTACAATTTATAAAATATACGCTTATAAGAGTCATTGTCGTTTTAATTTGAAACTTTAAAGACTAAATTATTTACATGCTATCAATCAGTTGATTTTTGCTGAGATATCATTATCGACATATTTTTTATATATTATATTATTAAATATACGTATGTATTTGAATTTAAAATAGAATTAAAGTGTCCATATACATATTGTATATATATAAAATCGTTATAACATTTTTTTGGTGTGTTGTGAAAAAAAAGACAAATTATGTTTTGTATGAACTTGGCTCATTGTACAAGGGCGGCTACATATAGGTGTACAAATATAAAAAGATACATACACACATAAACACATATGAATATATAAATATGTATATTTATGCTTGTATATATAAGTAAATATATAAGCATACACACACATATTTACATATACATATGTATATTATATGTATATATAATATATGAATGTATAAATAGTGTAATACGCTTGGAAGCCTTGAATTTTTGAAACAATCATTGGACTTATATCCAAAAAAATTGCTTTTTTTTTTAATTTTCCATTAATTGTGTTAATATCGCAAGTAATTTTTTAAAACATTTGTTTGCATTCAAGCATATTCAGCTTAAAATTTTTGAGTTAAATTTAATGATTTTTTTCTGGTTGGTTTAAGTGTTTTAAATTTTGACTTTGACTTAAGAACTAAAAATAAAAAGAAGAAAACAAAAGCTCCTAACTGAATTAATCAAAGAGCAATCAATGACTTTAATTCGAGTAATAAAAAATGTTAAATAAATGAATCGGCTTATAAGTGTATTATACTGTATTAACAGGAAATTACATAGTATATTCGAATATGTGTAAAAAGTATTGAACATTTATTAGTAAAAATTCAACTAATTTGTTTTTAACAAAAACGCCATTAAAATGTAAATATTTTGATTATTTTTTACCACTTTTGGTTAAAGTTGTAATTTCGTTTGAGAAAATTTTTTTTGTGTTGTATTTAAGTCTTAGTTTAAAAGTCAAATAAGTTATCGATGTTGTATGTGGCCTGAACTAGAGCATCATTTCTGGTAATTGATTGCAGGCGCTCTAATTCGATTGTATTTTATTTATTTATTTTTTTGCTTTTTTTTTCATAATCACAAGGAATTCAAAAATATATCATCTGAACAATGAGCAGGGCCTTAACAATCCCACCATATACACAACATAACTTCTTAACGTATCAATCTAAACTTTGCAACCTCTCGTATAGATTCTCCAACCTTCAATGAATCCAGTTCGTTTCCATTTCTGTAATCATTCACATAGTATGCTGATCGTTGTTTGGTCCCTTATTGTTGTCAGCACTGCTTATGTATTAGTGTTCAATTTTTTGAGAGCTTTCATCTCCTTTTTAAATACATTGACGACTACACAGATTTTTGATATCAAAATTCCGAAAATAGAGTCGTCCAAACTATTTCGTTCAGCGAGTTAACTAATATCGTGTCCGTAAATCCCCATTCATATTTTGCTAGTCGCAATAAATAAATATTAAATATTTTGATTTTATACTTTTTTATACGTTATGTTCTTATTCCTTTTTTTGTGTACAATATGTCAACATTTAAATCCAATAGAAATTTACCAGATCGGATTAATTACATATATATAACAGAGACATTAAACTTCAAAGACAGGAAGAAGTTAAACAAAACGGCTCAATACAGTTTACACAACTTCTTATAATATAAAGTGGCTTATGTTTGATGCAGAGCGCCATTAAATAAAAATAAAATCTAAACTTTTAATATAGATTTAAGCACAAGAAGCGTAGAAAAGAAAAGGAAAACAGAACTGTGCAGAACAGTTACTGAACCTCAACGACACTTAGACTCTGTGACCCCATGGGTCTATAGGGTCTTCTCAGTTTATAAAACTACTCTAATTCAAATAATTAATGTCTGCTTCGAACCAGTTTTGATCGAGTTCCAGTCGAAGGCCAAAAATCTGTCATTTTCATGATGGAAAAACAGGAACATGAAAAACTTCAGAGAGGCTTACGGCAGACTCGTAGAATATTTAAAACGTAATGGCGAGGAAAATGCTACTAAACTAACATTACCTTAAGGTAAAAACGGAATTCGAAAAAAACCAAAAATTGGGATCAAAAGGAGGAGTGGCCGGGTATACTCCGTCATTATATTATTGGGATTTAATGGCGGATATACACAACTATAAAGAAAACTGTCGACTTGAGGAACATTTACATGAGTGCCAACCGGGAGAATAAACCACCGACACCACCACCCCAGCAGCCGCCGAGTAAATATAGAAAAAGCAAAAGGAAGCAACCTATATCTGATTCACTAGATCAAATGTGTGCTACATTGGAAAATATCAGTATTTTACAAAAAACTCTCAGAAAACTTTGCGAAGAAACAAACGCTGAACGTCGTTTAAGTAATATTGAAAAGCACCTTAACTTAAAGAATTTAAATTTTACTTCAGTTTTATTATTATTTATCATTAGTCTAGTAATCTACTAGTCATGACCATGAAGTGTTCTTTTTGTTTAATGTTTAATGCAACATTGTCCTAAGAAAGTTGTCAACCAAAATATTTAGACTTCATGTTATATTAAAAATAATTTAAATGTTATATGTTGCTAATTAGAATTTTCGGATTATAGGCATTCGACCACCTAAGTGTCAAAAAATACTTATTTTTTGTTGGGTTGCAAGACCGTCTCAAATCTTTTTATTCGTACTACAATCGTACGTATTAAAATGTATTTAAAAAAAGAGGAAAAATATTAAAGTAGAATCTTTTAAAGATATGGAATTCATAAGATTTGTAAATTAACTCATTTGGTCGATGTTAGCTAGCTCAACACCTCTGAACCCTTTGGGGTTCCTAAATTTTTCTTGACATCATCGAGGACGAAAATCAAAGAAGTTTGCCAAAAGTGCCATGATCGCTTTACTTGAAAAAACGGAAACTTGATCATGTGAAATTAGTTCATGATTTCCAAAATTAACCTATAAAATTTTGAAAGCATAATTGAATGGCAAACTGTTGCTGCAGCTTGTGTCAGTGTAGTCTATAACATAAATACAATTCACTTACTGTCGCAGAACAGATTGCAACAAATACAAACTGAATTATTGAAGTATTTTCAATTAAAATTTAACACTACATCAAATAATCTGTTAGCCGCTGTTCATTTGTATATGAATTACCTGTTAATATAGTACATACATATATTATATATTCATATACATATATGTAATACATATATAAATATGTACATATGTATATATGATTATATATATTGTGTATACATACACATATATGTATATATATATATATATATATATATTACATACACATGCATTAATTTAACAAATAAAATACATGGTAATAAGAAAATGATAATTAAAACCAACCGCCTGTCCCCAACTTTGAGCTAAGCCCACCAATACCCTTACCCAACAAATTTCCAACACGGCCCGCAACAACATTTGTAACGGCTGCTGCTTGTGCTGCTGCCATTTTGGATTTGGGTAGACCACGTGAAGCTCCACCGGCGCTGTTCCCACCGCCGCCGTCTTCACCACCGTCTTCTTCTTCGCCGTCGCGTGTGTCATTACCATGCCTGCAGTTTTTTTTTTTTTTTATAAGTTTTAAGTTAAAACATAAAAGTATAATATACAATTTTCGAAATTACAAACATTATTTAATAAAAATCGATATTTCAATACGTACTCATCGCATTCGGCGACATCTGGCATAGTTAAAGCGCAAGTCGCTTCTTCCGTGATCATACGCTGGGCAACTGTTTGATATGCTTTTGAATTTAGCTTCTCCTCAAGAACACCTTGGAGCTCAAAGTCTGAGTATATTTTCTGATAAATGTGTTTAGTTGAGTATATATTTTACCAAAATTAAAGGTAGCGGGTCATAAGCCCAATGTTCATTAGCACGGCATGGTCATCATAATGGTATTACTTTGGGGCTATGTCCCTAACTACAAACTAAAGCAAAACAAAAGGATAAGAACAAAATTTGGCTTACCTTTATAATGTGTGATATAGATGCCACCTGTGCGTAATGGAGGGCGTGATCCATGCGCTCTGACAGCCAATTGCAAAGCATATTAATCTGCTGCGTGTACCATTGCTCAAAGAAATTTAAAGTCCATAAATCGTCACCAATTTTGCCACGTATTTGATCCATGTTGTTACGAAAAAAGTTAACATAACCCTGTCCGAGGTCTTTCCCTGAGCTCGATACATTTGTGAAGCTTAAGATTGAACCTATCAAGCTGCCTTCATCATAACGTGCTAATTTTGACAAAGTCGACTCTAGCACTGACATAAGTTTACCACTGAGTCCTTGTGCCATTGCTACATTCGCTTTGTCGATTTGATCATCAATTTTCGCATGGAATTTATACTTGAAATTAAAAAAGACAGTTTAAATTAAATTTAAGCCTCTGTACGCATATGCAGTAGCAATTGTAGCATTTTTCAGCAGATTCGTGCTTTGTGTTGTTACTCATTATATTTTCACTTTAATCTTTAAGTAAATAAAACTAAATATATATACACATATTTACGTATTTGTTATTGATTCTTCATTTATGGGTTTCAAATTGTTTTCTAAGGTCCCAATGAAAGAGTCTCGTTTGGTTGGCTGGGACCTTTATGCCAAATCGGCACAATTTTTTATATTAGTTTAATGATAATATTTAAAAAAAAAAAATGGAACGGCAAGTAACTAAGCGGACTCTAAAGCGGGTGATCCAAAAAACTGATTCTACAAAACCCATGGAAAAACCAATAATACTGCGTTAAAACAAGAAAGCCAGCAAATCATTATTAAAAAGCTTACATCA
>JBAMBQ010005112.1:0-80561 GCA_037044495.1 Stegana nigrithorax | reverse complement strand
CCTAGAAACTTAAATTTGTGCGGGAAATTCTTTTATGAAAATAAATTCAATCAAATGGAACTCTGACAGTATAAACGGTTTATCTAATTACTGCATTTGATAATATGCCTATATCATGTCACATGCCAGTCAGTTCCTGGTACAGATCTAGGGTTCTATTATTTTGCACTAATAATGAAGCATCCGTTTTGTTGTTGATATATTGATAATACAAAAATAAAACCAAAGAAAATGCACGCGATAAGCAAAAAAACTTCACTATATAATCCACATTGGTATGCAAGCCACATCTACCCGCACTCTGTGCCTAATGTGGCAAATTAATTTGCAATATTAGAATGAAAGGGAAAAATGCACGAATGTGATACGCCCCTTTCTGATTGGTTTTTTTTTTGTTTTTGTTCTTTCTTGATTTTTGCACTTGTAACGCATTTTAATCGACTTTGGTGTAAACAATGCCAAAATAAAATAAATAAACAAATATGAAGAAGAAAAAATAAAATATTTGTCGACTGCATATGCAAGCTGCACATGCCGGTTTCAGTTGAAATAGACAAATTCTGCTAATTTCACAAGTTATGGTAATTGTTTTCTTTAGAAAGATGAATACTTGGCACAGTGCAGCAATTACTTGAAACTGAAGACCAATCAAACAGCAGTGAGCACAACAAAAACAAAGGAGCGACAACAACAACAAAATATAAAGAACATGTTATTTAAATTCATATACGCGTGCATATCTACGACATATTTAACCGTTGTTGCTAAGATATGCTAAACCTTTCTTTCACTGCGTAAAATAACTTGTTTTTTTTCTATATTTTGTTGTTGTGGACATATAATATAGCCAATACAACAACAACAACAGCAACAATAGCTGCAACAAAAAGCGCTGCGCTAACAAATACATATGTAAACACACACCAAACACGCGCACACACACATGCACGCACACATGCGCGCGCGCACACACACACACACACACACACACACATACTGGCACATATGCTTCAGCGAAATGCCGGCGTCAAAATTGAAACGTAGCTGAAAGTTTTCGTTGAGACAAATAAGACTTGACTAGCAGCAGGCAAGCAACAGTTTCTCATAGGCAGCGACGCGCATTGGATGTGCCAGCGGCAAGTGCTCAAGTCATAAAAGTGTACAAAAACGAAGAGAATAACAGAAACAGCTATACATAAAACAAAAAAAAAAGAAAAAAAAAAATACACAGGAACAAAAAGCAAAAAAGGAAATACAAATCAAACATAAATTATATACACAAACCGATAAGTGTTATTTGTTTTAATACCGTCATGGACTCGAAGCAAAATATCTATCCCGAACAGCCGCCCATGTACGAAGGCAATGCACCCCCCTCTGCGCCGCCGGTGGTTGTCATGCAGCAAAGTAAGTGGCCAATGCCTTGGAGAGTCAATTAAGCCTGTGGGCGCAATTTCTCAAGCAGGCAATTTTTCTTTTATTTATTTATTATTATTTTTGTTTTTTCGTATTTTTCTTTCTTTAGCTGCACAACCGAATTTGCTGGGCAGCCGTCCCACCATGGCTACCTGCCCATCTTGCCATCAACGCCGCATGACCAATGTGGAGTTCAAGGCCAGCTCCAAGACACACTTAATCGCCGTCATTTTGCTGGCCACCACGTAAGCACAACGTCATATGCTATTATTGCAATTGTTTAAACCTTTTGCCCCTAACTAATTGCATTTTAACTGTTTTTTCCACTACTCTGTTTCTTTTTTCTGCGCAGTTGCTGCTGCTGCATACCCTACCTGGTTGACTCATGCAAAAGCGCTGAGCATCTCTGCTCCAATTGTGGCGCATATCTGGGCACCTACAAGAACTAGGTCAACCTGGCAGTTATAATTATACTACTATTATTTTTTTTTTTGTCATTTGTTAGCTTGCGCCTTGCAGTGTGCTACAGTGTTAAACTTAGCGAATGTTTAAAACATAAATAAATTAAATTACACAAAAACGAAGAAACAAAAACCAAAAAAAAATCAGAAAAATTATAAAAAAAAAAATATAAAAATTTAAATCACCAAAAAATCAAAAAAAAAAAACAACAAACAATTATATGTGCATAAATATTGTATTTCATATTTTCAATGTGCAACTGTGCTGGCTCACATTACACTGAGCATGTAATAAAAGTCTAGACAATGCTAAGCAAATTCCTTGGCTATTCGTTTACAAGTTAAAGCAAACAAACAAAAACACTTCAGAATTTTCAATTGGCAATTCAATATAAAGTTCTTCAAGTGTGCGCATTAAATCCAAATTCTCAATAATACAAATAATTGCCATTAAATGTCTTTAGCTGACTTAGCAAGCTTTGTACGCATGTCTTTACTTATTTGTTTTCTTAACTTTATAATATTCATGACGGAAAATAAACAACTGAAGTTTGTATTAATGTTCTCGAATGTTTAAATAATGTACAAATGCTTTTGGTTTCATTTATTTTGCGATTCCGCCACAACTGTTGAAAGATATGAAAATCGCTGCAGGCTGCGGCCTCACTGCGGCCCAGGTGCGAATTCGGCTGAAGACCTGACATGGCCGTGAGCAGCAACTTGCCTAAGAGTAGTCTATGCACAGGCAACACAGTGATAGCAAAAAGTCTGCGCGCAGCATGCTAAAGGAAGATGCTTGGTTATGTCTACACAGAAATTGGCTTTCCAACTTGACAGCTTCACATATTCGACAACTATGCACTCAAAATTTTTATACGCTGTACCAAAAACCTGAATATGATAAATGTTGCTTTACTATTGCATGTAGCTGCCATCGGCCGAAAAATTACTTTTACTAAGCATAACTTTTTTGATTTTTGAGTTATCGTGACATAATTAATACAAAACATTATATCAAATTAATATAAATATTTAAAAAAAAAACAACTTATTGATTTGTGAATTGGGTGCAGGGTATTTTAGGGTCGGGAGAAAGATTATCAAAATGTACCAAACTGAGCCCTTGGCACGTCGCAAGTGTGCATTATCTTTTTCCACAGTTCATCAATTCGGTTGACGCAATTCAGTTGGAAGCAACTCAAAACAGTCGGGTGATCAGGGTTAATTAACTGAGCAGCTTATCACCAAAAATGTACTGATGGCTGTACATATGCATATTCCTTAGAAAGCAGAAAAAGTTCAGACGATGGGTCAAGAACATGTCGACTGATAATCTTAAGTTATTTAAAGCTTTCTCGCCAATTCACAAAACAAAAAAAAAACAACAAATGCGGTTCATGGTGTAGAGTTTGAAATGTAAGTTCGACGCTTATTTAAAGAAATTGTTGACACAAAGAAAATAAAAGTCAAAACTCTAAAGTAAACTGTACCGGAATGTAACTGCATATAAGCGATAAAACTTTAATTCAAGATGTTGCCAGCAAGCAGCAAAAGTTGCGCATATAAGCAATATTTTTATTCAAACGCAAGTAATTTTTTTGCAATTTTGACGTTATATGCAAATTCAGTGCTGCACAACTCCAGATTACACTGACTGCCAAAGAAAGTAAGTTTTCACTGTAACATTTAAACAATGCAATTAAATAAAAAACAGAACTTGGAGATCTCGCAGTAAACATGTTTATCCTTATATAAGAATTTCTAGAACTTCTTCGCTGGCTGCTGAAAATTTTAGTGTTGGGGGAGCTTGACGGGCGCTGTTGACATGGTTTGCCTGATACCATGTGCATCTTGCTGCACATGCTCACTATCGTGCAGCGAACTATAAAATACAAAATGCTGTTAGAGCTTTCATGAGCTAGACAATAATCAACAGCAACACACACACACATGCACACAGAGAGAGAGCCACATAGCATGCATATGTGGAAACAATTGTAGGCCAGCAGTTGCTCAACGGTTGACGGCAAATGTAGAAAAAGCAAAACTGTTATGCACTTGAACTAACATGATCTTGTATGACGACATCAAGTATAATGAGCGGAGCAGATGATTTGCAGCAATAAATAAATGTTGAACAAAAATCCCCACAATTATTAATTAAATGCCAAAATAATTATAGCGGCAAACTGTTCAACTTTTTTGTATAATGATTTTATTTTTGTTGGTTTTTTATTTCTTTTTTTTATTTTTAGAAACTTGATTGGTGAGTGATAACAGAATTATTGTGAACTCTATTGAAATTAGACACAAGCAATGTAAGATCGTATCATCAGCAGTTTTGTTTGCAATTTAAAAAATGTGTATTCAAAATAGAACATGAATTGTTATCGGACGCCTGCTTTTACAATATTCAATAACAAAATGTAGATTCTGCGTATTTGTTGTTTGCTTTTGCACGCTGTGTGTGGCTTTGTTGTTTCGAAAAAGTGAAACCTCACTTAGGTGCATATGCATGTACTCAAAGTGTACCCAAGGAAATTCCCTTTAGAGAATACTTGGAAACATATGTTTATTTTTCAATAACTTTTAATGAAAGTCGTCTGCAATTTAACGCTGAGTACTCTACGCCTTCTATAAACAAGTTTCAATGTATGTTTATAGTAATACAGATTATTGATTACTTGCTGCGAGATATTGTGTTAAAAGAGCTTTTTTCCCCTAGGAATTTTTATATCAGCTCTTGTTCTAGAGAAATTAATGCAACTGCACAAACACAAAAAGGCACAGCAAAGCATTTCGATCGTGCATAAACTAGATCATAGAGTACAACTAAAAAGCTACACTAGAAAGTTACAGTCTATCGATGTCAATGTGTTGAAATAAATAAAAAAACAAACAAACAAATCATCTTTAAACACTGAGTGATTGAAAAAGTATCCGCTGTTTTTAAACGACCGATAAATTACAGAACTGTCTTCTCAAAAAATTTAGCCTGAAATGTTAGCTTTCAAACACGTGTTCGTTTGACATAATCGAATTAGTGTTACACGATGTATGGGTATCAACACCATCTAGTGTTAACTAACCGCGGTTGCTTTAAAAATCACTCAATATATTAAGTGCAATTTCAAAAAATATGAACATATCTCGGATTTTAGTTTATAGACATTATAAAATGTCAAAAAAAAGATGGAATAACTTCTTTTTTTTTTTCAAGAACTGAATTTGCGTTTTGTTTTTTTTTTTTAATTCTTAAAAATTGAACTAAAAAGATGTCGATATTGTATGATGCTCTATAAATGCGCAATTCTGATGCAATACTGTATTGCCTTGGCAGCATTGTGTTTTTCTCGCTGCCATGCCGATGTGTATACGTATTTCTATTGCACGCATATTTATTTAGCGGAATCCCCAGTTTCGTTTTTTAAGAC
Organism: Stegana nigrithorax; assembly: GCA_037044495.1. NCBI lineage: Eukaryota > Metazoa > Arthropoda > Insecta > Diptera > Drosophilidae > Stegana > Stegana nigrithorax. Next base: position 75,250 of record JBAMBQ010005112.1, on the reverse strand, counting down.
AGTTTTTTACTATTGCGAGTGTTTTCTTTTTATTGTCTGCATATGGCATTTCACTGTACCAGATTTTATATGCGCACTTGCACGGCGGATATGCAGAAAAAGGTTTTTTGTTCTGTTGATTTTTGCTTAGCAACTCAGAGACAATTGCTGCTGCGGCATGGTTTCGTTTTTCTTTTTTTGTTTGTTTTGTTTATTTTTTGTTATCAGTCAACAGCATGCGGGAGTGCGTTTGATGAGTCAAAATGAAACCAGTTGTGACGCACTTTGCTTTGTGCTAAACTTTTCATTGCGTATGCTTTTACAACTTTAGCAAAAGCTCACAGCTCCGCTATATTGTGGCTGGCAACTCTGTGCTGCTCTGCTAGTGACACAAGCATTTTTATTGCACGAAAAATAATTCAAATTGAGTCAGTTGTTGTCTGTGAAGCGACGTGTGAGTAGCGTAGCAGCTCTTCAAAAATAAAAATCCAAAAAGAACCGAAAAGCACAATTAAAACAATTAGAATTAACAAAAAAGTATTAAAGTAACGAAGTCACAACAATATGGATAAGCAAATGTATGCAGCAGGAGGCGCTGGCGCCGGTGCACAGCAGACACTGCACATGCCAATGCCGCCAACATACGAACAGGCCACCAGCAGCAGCACGCAGGCACTGCCGGGGCAAGTATTCATGCAGCAGCCACAAGCACAGCCACAACCGCAGTCGCAGCCGCAGCCACAGCCATACTCGCAGCCATACCCGCAGCCCCACCATCAGCCGCAGGCACCATATGCACCGCCAATGATGCCGCAGCCGCCGATGGTCATCATACAGCGTAAGTCAATGCTGCTGACATTTCGCACATTTAGCTAAACTCACTCTGCCGCTTACAGATCAGGCCGCATTGCCTGTGGGCCCCGAGCCGACTTTCATTACCTGTCCACACTGCCACGTACAGAAGCTGTCACGCATCGAGTACGAGCCCAGCTCCCGCACACACTTGATGGCGGCGCTGCTTTGCTTGCTGGGGTAAGTGCCAAGGGCCAGCGGTCACATTATATTGACTGACAGTGTCATTTGCTCAACTGTCAATGCAAGGTTGATTAATGTCTGTCAATGTGCTGTGTCACGCCCATTTGCCGCTCAGCACAAGTGCGACCGACTTGTAGACAACCTTGCGCCACTTGCCGGCCTGCCTGCCTGCCGGCCTGCCCGCCTGAGTGTGGCTAAGTGCCTTGGGTACTAATTTGTAAAGTAACTTCGAATCTCGCATGCAATTAACCGAGCAGCCCTAATGGCAAACATTTGTTATCAAGCAGAAACAAAATAAATAAACAGCACAGAAAAAATGTCACCAATCGGTTGCTGTGTGCGTATGCGTAATATTTAAAACGCTTAACGCGCAAATGAAGCATACGCCAGGTCTGCTATCTTATCAACATTTGTTTTGCAATTACACAAACAATGTCATAAATAATACGAATAATTTGTAAGAGCAAAAACACTGCACGATGTCACTCGGCAAGTGATTTCCGTTAGTAATTTTACTTTCTTTATAACTGTTTTTTTTTTTTTGTTTTATATTTTTATTAATTTTTGTTGTTTATTTTTGTTATATGTTTTTTTATCTTTTTATTTCATTTTGTTTACTTTTTGCGCAGCTTGTGGTGCTTTGTCTGTTTGCCATACTGTGCAGGCAGCTGCATGAATGCGAATCACTACTGTGGCAATTGCAACAAATTCGTCGGCGTTTACAACAACTCTTAGGCAGCTGTTTAGCAATTACAACAACAGCAACAGCAGCAACAATACAACCGGAACTAGAATCTTATGAAAATTTTTGCAGTATCTTTCTCATTACATAAGTGTATCATTTTGTCATGGCCTTACTGATTGTGGTTTATATAAACATGTATCAATATGAATGCGTTAAATTATATATGTATTTGTAAGTTAGTTTTTTAAGGTTGAATTCCGATAGAAGCCAATAAACATTTTGAACTTTGTAATTGAACAGAGCGTATGTAATGTATAGCAAACGCAGCTCGCAGCAGCTCAACTTTTATATGGCGGGTGCCAGCTTTGCAACCCGCTCTGCTGCTCAAATGCATTCTAACTGGCATACTGTTGTATTCGAGCGCGGTATGTGTAATACGCATACTGTTATATTCGAGCGCGATAAGCCAATAGGCAAGCTGCCTACGTTTTTTGTCATGTGAATGTGCGCAACTAACATTTCATATCATTGATAATACATGCAGCATATATTCGAAATTCAGGTTGTATACAGTTTTATGCCATGGTTCAATAGGAGTAAAATTTACAATAGATCTCTTAATTTTCGCACGTGATACATTAGCATTTACTGCAGTAGCTCACGACTTTGCGCAGTTCACGGCGTCATCTTCTAAATCTTGTCTTTCAATAAAGTTTCGATCTAAGGCTTTTGCAAAATATAAGCTTTGGTTGCTTCTTTGCTCACACTCCATATGGCAAATTTGTAAAAAAAAAAACATTTGCTAAAACTGATATGCGACAGCAAATGAATGCTTTTTTTAACTTTTTCTGATATTCATCCTAATATAAAAAATTATATACAATTAACACTTCCAATAATAAAACCAAAATTAAAAAACAACGTTTACAAGAAGCATTTGGTGGCAGAAGCAGCGTGTGCGTGTTAGACAAACGAAAATAAAAGAGACGAAACAATAACACAAAACAGAGCAAATGAGAAATAAACTTGGCACCTGACGACACTCACGCAAATCAACTTCAACGTGGGCAGCTGTTAGTAATGAAATTAAACAAAGTCCATTTCTTATTCGGCTTTGTAGAATAGCAGAAATTTCGCTTAATGGCCATTCATTTATCGCTCGCTTCCTGCTTCATGCAATGTTTCGCTTAACGGCAAATAAATCTCACAGTTTGAAAAGTACTCGGGAAGATCCCAATAAATTGCAATTATGTTTCAAAGTTTATTTTCTTCGCTTCAAATGAGCATCGTCTGCAACTCAGTCTACGCATGCTGAGTTGCAAGAAGCTTTTGACATAGTGTGTTTGGGAACAGGCAAAAAACTGCACACTAGGCCAGGACACTTGCGAAATGAGCATAGAGAATTCGCTGCTTCGCCTGCAATCTACAGCAAAATCTGCCATAAACGCACAGCGGTCATTTTATATGGTTATAAGAATTGTCCAATTGTCCAAGATGTCACTGCACATCAAATTCGAAAATGAAAAATAATAATTAAAATAAAAAATGTAATACAGCAAAATCTTCCATAAACAGACACTGACAGTTGCGTGGATTTTTTTCGCTTATGGGAGCTGTCCGTTTATGGGGAATGTACGTTTTTGCGAGATTCCGCTGTAAATACATATAGCAGCATGCGAGTGTTCATCGCTTCGCTATCGTTATCGGCAGCAAACATTTGTATACACGTTTCGGCTGACACATACACGAACACACAACAGATAAGCGTCAACATCATGGCTAATAGCCAAAGTAAACCCAATTGAGCTGCACGCATTGGCAGCAGGGCACTTTTATCGACACCTTCTTGTGCATTAAGGCCTCAAGGCGACGGCGAGACGGCATATCGGCATAGCGGCAAAACGCCAATACGCTGTATTGATAAGACAATATGCCGTTACAGCTGTATCGGCCGTACGCTGTGTGCGAGCCAATATTGTCGCAATTGCCGGGTGAACGCAACGAACGCATGACGCAGCCGGCCGCTAAAGCAAACCAGCCACGCCTAAGCACACAACAAAAACACGAAACAGAACTAGAAAAGAATAGCCAAGAGCATGGAACGCGTCTATCCCGCACAGCCGCTGGAGGTGCCCATACATAGTGAGCAGCAGCAGCAGCTGCTGCCCCACGCACCGCCCAGCTATGACCAGGCCACGGCGCCCAGCAAGGAGGCGACCGTGATAACTGCGGCAACGCCGGCAGCAACCGCAGCAGGCACGGCGCCGCATACAATTGTCGTCGTGTCACGTAAGTTTTGAGCCAAAGTCACGTAGCGAAATTTCATATTGTGTATGTGTATATATAAAATCTTAGCTACGCCGCCCTTTGGACCCGCGCCGCAGGACACGCAATGCCCCTATTGCCACAACTACACGCGCTCACGTGTGCGCTTCAAGCCCAGCTCGCGCACGCATCTCATCGCCCTGATCCTGTGCCTGTTACAGTGAGTAGCCGTTGAACTGCTGCCTGCAGCCAAGCACTAACATTTGCCATTCTCCTCCATTCACCCTTCGCAGACTCTACTGCTGCGTCTGCCTGCCCTACTGCATTGGCAGCTGCATGCAGACGAACCACTACTGCGGCATGTGCGATCACTATCTGGGCAGCTATGTGCGCTCCTAGACGCTGCCAGGGCTGCCTGCCAGTTGACGCTAACAATTGTTTTTGTTTTTTTTTGTGTGTGATTTAAACGGAAATAATAATAATAATAATAAAATGAAAACCAAACAAAATTACAAAAATAGTTCAAACATGACTCAACTTCAAGCAAAGTTACGCTGCAGTAGCAACAATAAAACGCTAAAACAAAATTAGATAACATTATATATACGAACTGTTAATGATTTACGCCTTAATCTCACTAATAGTACAACGCAAACAGTTGCCATTTGTTATTTTAAGGTAAATTTCCTGTTGTCATTTTACTCAAAATCTCTGCATAGCCAGAGAGGGGGGCCAGAGAAATAAGCGGGCGGAACGTATTCGACACATGTGCATCTCGCAACAAACGCTTCCTGCTCTGCGGCAGATAAGTTAGCTAACTAGAGGAGTGGCCTGTGCGATGATAGGTCCAGCATCACATACCGACATAGGTACGCTCATTGATGGAAATCATTTGAAGGCAATACTGAGCCAACCCATTCGGTTCTAAGCAGACGAAGCATGCTCTATAGCGACAGAATACTTTAAGACCATTAACTATCTCTCTCTCTCTCTCTTTCTCTAAGAACTAAACTAATCATTATGGAAGGTTGCCTATATGAGGCACTCTAGATCTTTTGTTACCCATATCATTTTAGTACACAATGCGCTGACAAGACTAATAAAGCGTCAGCTGTGTTTTCTTAGCATACTCGCAGAAATCCCGAACTATCTATATTCCGCTAAGCATGCAGCCTTCCCGCCAGACTGACGTAGCCACTTTGCCGCTAGAGGCAATGGTACAAGCATATAGTGCAAATACAGAATACAGCATACCTGCAGTTCCCAAATGCTGTAAAAAATACCAAAACGAAGTTGGTCCCACAAATCGTTACTCATTCGCATATATTATTACGCATTCATAGTGTGATTCTATTATAAAGAGCGCATGGATATTGGAGGAAATCAATCCTGAGACTATACGACCACTCAAATAACCTGGCAATAACAGAACTAATAAAGACGCCTAAAGCGATATCAGCCACTAGAGCTGCCATTCAGAGACGCAGGCTGACACACCGAACATTATGTAAATCTTCCCACAAGTTTCCACAACCCATTTATACTTTCTCCCTCAAAATCATGCTATATGAATGTAGATATTGTATCTTCTGTATTAATCAAGACTAGATTAAGCCATTTAATGATTGTCCCACATTGGGACAGATTTCAAATAAAAGAACACAGTATAAGAAAAACAAAAAATTATAAACAATTTATAAAAATTATAATTATTATAAACTTCTTTCAGCATCTGCTATGATTTCTTTGAACGATGACAGCGAATCTGCCAGAACTGACAGCTCCATTAACCGGACAGCTCTTATAAACAGTTAAAGTTCGCCAGTTGTACATAATATTTTCCATACAAAATGCATTCCCATAACAGGACAGCTCCCATAAACGGACAACGGACGACGCCACTATCGGTGTCCGGTTAGCGGGGGTTTTTGCTGTATATGTTTATTTATTCTTGCCTCATTCACGGCTTTGTATGTTTTCTTATGAGATGGATTTTAAAATTTGCCTATCTGCAGCATGCTTTGAAACTGCATTTCATAAAAGAAGAAGTTTTCACATAAAAGAAGACACGTTGCCCCCCACACAGCTAACAGCTTACTTAGCTGCAGTAAGTCGTTACCAAGTGGCTGCTGCGACAATTGCCTAATGCTAAGCAAATAACAACAACAACAACGATTACAGTAGCACAAAATAAACTTAACACGTCAGCGATAACACTGAAATCTGCGAAATATACTGTATCTTCCAGATACGAGTATCACATTCATTGCCTACGCTGCGCAGCCGCTTCCATTTATTTATATGAGCCAATGCATCATATGCATACTCGTACACTGTTGTGCACTTGGCTAGGTACAAGCAAGCTTTAAAATGTGTTTACAGTTATTGGTTGGTTTTTTCCCTCCCCCCGAAATAGCATCACTCAGCTGCCAGCACAGTTCCTTGTGAGACTCCTGGGCTTGGATGTGTCTCAGTGAAGATCAACAGTCTGGCCTAGTTTTGCATATGCATTTGCTGAACCTTTAATAAGCTACTCGGTAGCATTGTTGGTGTTTTTTTATCAAACGCGCTGATGTAACAGAAGAAAGAGTTTTCGAGTTTGTATCCATTACAGTGCGCAGCAGTGTCTGCGAGCATATACCATACACGCACAGCTCATTAAAGTTTCATTTAATAAATTTTTTCGCTTATTGTTTGCGCAACGACCTTGTTTTGAAGTTGTCTACAGAGCGCAGACTGCAGACCAGCAGCAGCAGCAACAACAACAACAACAACAACAACAGCAACTGAAGCAGCAACAGCAGCAGCTTGGTTACGAATAAACCAAATAAAAGCCAAAATAAAAACAAAAAACAAGAAAAATTGCTGAGCAAAAAGAAAACAAAGCCACAACAAAATTAAACAAACGCTGCTAAGCGCTGAGCGCATAATGCCCAAAACCAGAATTCAGTCGCAATTCAAAAGCGAAACGGCACGCAACGCTGACGAACGACTGGCGCGTGTTCCAAACGAAGCAACGAGTCGCGCTCACGGGTAAACAGCGCCGCAACAACAAAGCAACGCAAGCGCATGACCTTTGCGCTGTGTAACAGAAAAAAAAAAAAAACAGAAAGAAAAAATAACAAAGTAACAAAATAAATAACAACAAAGAAAGCCAGCACGAAGATGGATCAGAAACGCGCGATGCTCTATCCGGAATTCGATGTGAATGACACGCGCAGCCAGGAGCAGCGCAACACAGCGTCGGCAGCCATGGGCTTGCCCGTGCAGGCGCCGCCGCCCTCGTACGACGACGCCATCGGCTGGGCGCCCAGTGCGCCGGCGGCCACCACCTCCGCCTCGGCTGCCGCTGCCGCAACGCAAGCAACGATGGCAGCATCAGCGCCATTGGCTGGCGTGTCTGCGGCGGGTTTGTACTTTGAGCAGGCGGCAATGCCGGTCATTGTTGAGCAACCAGGCAGCACGACAACAACAACAACAAGAGCAGCAACAACAGCAATAACATTACCGCAACAACCACAACAACAACAACAACCACACATGAATTTTACAACAGGTAAACTAAACCAAATGCTTGCAGTCGCAGTCGACGCTGACGCCGACGCCGACGCAGCTGCCTTTGTTGCTGTTTATTATTTGTTTTTGCTATATTATTTTTAATTAAGCCTTAGGCAATTTTAATGTCGGCACGCTTGTCTTGCACTTTATTGCAATACAACAACAATAACAGCAACAAATTTAGCAAACAAGTTTAGGCTGCAGCGGCAAGCGAAAATTCCTTTTTAATTTTTTTTCCCCCGTTTTTGTGTTTTATACATATTCGATTTTGCATAAACATTTCTCTATTGCAGAGCTGGCTGCCACAGCCGCCGCCGCCGCTGCTGCCGGCCGCACTGCCAAGCTGGGCCCGAATCCCTGCAATGTGCGCTGCCCCGCCTGCGGCACGCAGAAGACCACGCGCATGATCTACACGCCAAACACACGCACGCATCTCTGTGCGCTGCTGCTCTGCCTGGTGGGGTAAGTGGACCACGTTGCTGCTGCTGCTTCTTCTTGATAACCTAACTAATTTGTATTTACCGTTACAGCTGGTGCTGCTGCGCCTGCTGCGTGCCCTACTGCATGAACAGCTGCCGCACTGGCAATCATTATTGCGTCAAGTGCAACACATTTCTGGGCGCCTATCAGCCGCGTGGACTTAAGTGAGCCGCTTGTTGTTATTGTTGTTGTTGCTATTAATATTAAAAAAGAAGCTAAAACGGAAATTAGAAAAATTGTTTACACGTATTATGCAAAATACCGTTAACTGTTCAGCATTTGCTTGCGTCTTGCCGCTGTACGTACAACTGCGGAGCGTATCGCGTATCTGCTCAAGCGAGATAAGCTCCGCACGGCAGCGCAGCAGCAGCAGCCACAACTAACTGCTGCTGAGTATTTTTTATTTATATCTGATGTTATATTTTATTTAATTTTAGTTTATTTTTTTTTTGGAAATATACACGTACCAGAGATTATTTCGATAAGCTTAAGCGAAGCGCCTCTAAGCAGCAGCTCAGTCGGCGGCAGCTGCGGCTGTGACGCAAACGCCTTTTAGGCGCAGGCCACATGATGTGCGCCACTTGGGCAAATATTTGCCATTTCCAATTTCACAGACAGCAGCAGCCAGCAGCAGTCGCCGTCTTTGTGCTTTGTTTTCTTATGTTTTTGTCTTAACAACTATTGTCTCCGCGAATATGTTTATGCATATATGTTTTTCCATTGTTTTTGTTCAGCTTCGGCTGGCGACTGGCGCTAGGCGCCTTTTAAAAGCGCGTCAAGCCATCATCACCATCACCGTCAGCTGTCGCCACGCCAGCGCGCGTCTCTTTTGTAACCAACTTGTTGCCGCTTTTGCCGAATAAGTCGCGCTGCCGCGTGGGCGCCTGGCGTGTATCTGTTTAACGTACCGCAGCATTGCGCACTCACGCAGTTCAGTTGGCTTCGGCGTAACGGTGCTGTGCCTGCTATGCAGAGATTCCAACTCGCTATTAGACACGTAAAATATTTGACTTGATAATCGAACAATAATATAAATAAATAATAATAATCAATTACCGTGTTGTTGTTGTTGTTCTCTAATCATGTGCAAGTCGAGATGAACGACAACAATTTGTGCGTGTGTACGAAATAGCCGTGTGGCAAACCAGTCAAGGCGTCGGCTGAGCTCATGTGCTCGCGGTATTCATTCGGACGCTGCCAGTTGAGGGCGTACTTTACTGCGAACACATGGCACATGGCCCTGTTGAACCAATGACCATGCACATGAGGCGCTCATCAGTTTGCAGTGCTGTTCTTGTTGCGAACCGTGTCAGCGTTGCCCGGCGAGCTTTCGGCGGTTTTCTTTCGAATTTGAGTTTCAAACAACGGTCGCAGCGCAAGCAACTTAAATGGAAATGCCCATTCGAGAGCACTGAAGAATAGAAAGTCAGCAGCAAATTTACCCTGTTTGTGTCTTTTCCGCCCTTCCGACACCCGATTTCCTACATTTTAAATTCCTTCTGCGCGCGATTTCGATGCGATTCCCGATTACAGGCGAGTTCTGACGATCGACATCGCACGGGACAGCATTTCTACGAATTATTGCAGTTTTCGGCTAGGCGGGGCACGTTTATCGCGATTCCATTTGCACTGCTTCCTCTTACTCCTTCCTCCCCCCTCCATATTCCACAATTTCGATCAACATTCGCTTTTGTTGTTGTTTTTGTAACCGTGATCGCGCAATGTTGTTGATGGAGAGGGGAGTCAGCGCGAGAAAGAGGGGGAGGGGAGTTCTTCTTCTTCTACGCGCTCTCCGCCATTCCTCCATTCTCGTCATTTTCTGCAATTATCGGCCGATTCCGCTTTGTGCTCCTTGTCCGCAGGCGCGCTGCCAACTCGGCTCAATGTCATTGTGACCTGCCTTCTTGGGCAGTGCCTCTCAAACCGTGTCCTCCGGCTATTTAATTTCTTAATCTTCACAACGCGTGGACAATACAATACTTAACTGCTCGTCTGATAGGAGCACAGCCTCATCGAACCACCAAAGAATCGTTCTGGCAGCAAGTGCGCTGAACTCTATTGTGACTGCTGCTCCATTGTGAACGAGCGCAGTGCGAGGGAGACAGCATTTTTACCGTTATTTCCACGGCGTCTGCGCACTGTTTTTTTTGCTTACCGCACCAAAAATCAACAAATCAACAAATTGTTGTTTGCGAACAATGCAGGGATTGAGCATTTCGGAGGTGTGTGCTGCTGCGCGGTACTTGCTGCTTACATGTAAAGTCCTCTTTTTACCGGCTTACAGATCCACGTCAAGAACATGTCGAACAGCGCCGACGTGCATGCGCAGCTGGATGCGACGCAGCGGGTCACAGTTGTGCAGTGCGTGGAGGAGCAGTTGGTGACGCCAGTGACCTTTGCCGTCGAGCTGATGTGCACTCTCAAGTACGAGCAGCGGCACTCCTTGGACTGGATACAGGAGCACTTTGGCGGCAACATCTGCGTGCAGATTGTGTTCTACATTGGCCGTGAATTCGTCTTCGCCGCTGGCAATGGCGTTGTCTCACAGCAGGACAGGCAGTCGTTGGACGCTGCTGACGAGGACGATGCGCCGTGTACCTCGCAGCAAGCCAGGGCACGCCAGGAACGCCGCCAGCGGCGTAGAACATTGCACGAACGCGAACTGTGCGTTGTGCGCGCCGAGCGTAATTTTCGGCAAAACCCGGAAAACGTGGTGTACTCCATCGACAATGGCACACCCGTTTGCGCGAGATACAGCGCTTACTACCAGCGTTTCTTCAAGTCGGCCAACTATGTGCTGCCGCAACTGCTGCGACTGCACAACGGCTGCGGCGGCAACTGGCTGCCAATGCTGGCGATGGAAAGTATCTTAGGCGCTAATCCCAGGTGAGTGCATTGTGTGTCATAGAGAGAGTTGGGAGAGTTGCTCAGCCAGTGCAATTGCTGCTGCTGCCGACCACAAACAGCCAAAGCAATCCGTTCAAATCATTTGCCAGGTTGTACTTGGAGCGGTCATATGCGCCGCAGGACTTTCTTGTGAAGCTGACGCAAACATGCCTCAACGTGGCCGAGTTCGCCAATGCGGTTAGACTCAACGTGCTGCTGCGAATCTTCAAGCAAGTGCATGCCGTCTTCGAGTTCATCACCTGCAAGGAGTACTCCGTTTGGTTCTATGTGCCCAGGCAGCAAACTTACAGAGGCGTGGCCGAGCTGGTAAGTCCGCAACGCCGCTGGCAGCATTCGTTTAACTACAACACTGCGTTGTTGGCTTGCAGACACTCGACGACTTGGACTTCGCCAACATACAGACGCGCATACAGCTAAACTCGGCCGCAGCTGGCGCAAATGCAGCACAGCCGTCCTTTGAACCCGAGGAAGCCATCAAAGACATGCTGCTGCTGGCATTTCAATTGGTCTTGGCGCATTGCTGCGACCAAAAGGTTTTGTGTCTGCGTAATCTCACGTCGGTGAGTAGCGGTGATCCAATTGCGCTGCCTTAGATAAACATGTAACTTTCTTTCTAGCTGCGCGACTACTTGTCGCTGCGTTATGCCACGGCCGCCTATGTGCAGCAGGCGCATGCCGGCTCGGGTGTGGTAAGCTCAAGGCACTGTGTGTTTGTGTTGCTGCGAGTTGCCAATTGGCTTTTTCCTATTTGCAGCAATGGACTTTGCACAACTATCTGCAGCGCATAATCGATGTTTGCTTTAGCCTGAAACTGGTCGCCTTCATTGAGTATCCTGGCGGACTGCCATTGGCGCTAATTAACGCGAATTTAGTCAAGTGTGTGCAGCATCCACAAAGCGGCGACTGGCTTGTACGCGTGGAGCGCAAAGCTAATGACTGCAACGTTGAAGCTTTCGTTGACACGCTGAATGCCGGCTTGCGGCAAGATTAAGGCATAACTGAGCAATTACCCTGTAACTATGTAATTACATGTGAGGTAGCCGCAGTCTGCTGTCATGTCTATTTGTGTATATAGTGTCTACGATAAGTTTGTAGGCGGCTGTTGTTGTCGCTACGTACGTGTGTTTAAATATATACACATGTGTATTTTACATAGAAGCGTATATATGTATATATAGTGTTTTTGTTCTTTTTGATTCTTCCGCAGTTGTTGTTGTTGTGCTCGTCTGCGTTAGCGTGCCACAGGTAATAAGCCGAAACGTGGTTGACTCTGCCTGTTCCGGTCTTTGTCTTTGTCTCTCTGTTTAATGTCTTTTGTCTTTAATGTCGACTAATACATTAAATTGTTGCAAAATGTTTAACATTATGTGTTTTTCACAGGCGGCGGCGTTCAGCCTGCGCTGCGCAAACAAACGAATGCCAACAACGCATGCGTGACATTTTCGAAATGATTTCGCCAGAGTTTCCTGCGGCGCAGCCTATAAACTGACTGCGCAGGCACGTATGTACGTGGTCGGCCTGGCAAGTGGGGAGAAAATTGTTGCTGGCTAACAAACAGGCTGAGCCAAACGGGCAGCAGCACTTTTAGTTTTCAACATTGCTTGTGAATGAAACTGGCGCAGCAAAGGCATAAAAACAAATGTTGTCTACATACATATATGTGCATATGAGCGCAAATGAAATGGCCAAAAAACAGAAAAAAAAACAAACAAATATTGAAAAAAAAAGCGTAAAGTATAGTGTAACAAAAGGGCCAGCAACCGGTTTGCCAACTTTTGCGTGCTTGTGGACACTGATGGATAGACCTAAGCAGCAAAAGCAGCAGCAGCAGCAGCCGCATGCAGCAAATGCGCCAAGCCGTGCTAACAACAGAGGCAGCAGTAGACGACGATTCTGCTGACGCCAAAAAGGAAAAGCTAAAATTTCGCAAAGCCAAGCGTAGCAAATAACAACAGCAATGAGAGCAACAGCGTTGCCGTCACCCAGATAATCAGGAAACTGGAGGAACCAGTTTTTGGGGCAACCTAAATATAGAATATGTTTTCGCTGTGCTGTATTGCGTTTATGCACATTATTTTCTTATTTTTTTGTTTCTGTTTTTGTTGCTCATTTTTATTTACTTTTTTGTGTAGCAGCAACAACAATAACAACAACATTGCACACTTTTCTTGTTGCATCTTGCGCAGCAGTGCAAGCAAACAAGCGACTTTAAGCTTAAATGCTGCTGCTGCCAGTACGCATATTAAATTAAACTATTTTCTATTGGCTTTTTTGTTTTTTTTAGTTTGTTCTTTCTTTGCAGACACTAGCAATAACAAAGCATTGCAATTGTGCTAAATTTGAGTTTTATGCGCTGTTAATCATGCATCAACGACAGCCGCAGCAGCAGTTTGGGTTCGACTGAGCGCTGTTAAGATTTCACAAACACAATAATAACAACAACAACAACAATAAAACATAAAGCATATGATAAGCCAAGTATGCAGTTTCAAACAACAACATTGCGTAGAGAAAAGAGAGTGCCTAGAGAGCAAGCGCAAAAGAACGGCAATCAGCTAATGCACGTACGCACGTCTACTTAAATATGGTTTTTATCTTATCAGCAAAAGTATAGCACAGAAATAAAGAGAGCACGCGAGCGCACCCACATATAGCAAGTAACAAACAAGCAAGCGTACACATACATATGCACGCAACGCATACCTGTTGATGCGCTGCAGCAAACTAATAGCAGCAGCAGCAACAACAACAACAAATAATAAACACAATGCATTGAGGCGCAGCAATAAAAGCAACAGCAACAGGTAAGCCTAACGACATTGCTTTTCTTTACTCTCACTGAACGGCGATTCTCTTTCTCTGATCATGTTGGCGTTCCTGTGTTGTTGTGGCAGCAGAGAAGGGTTGATCCGTCTACGCCAGACTACGATCGTTTCATTCGTTTATTTGTAACGTACGCGCGCGCACGTCACCGCCTCGCATAAACTCGTATACAATATATTTACTCGCACTCGCACTCGCACTCGCACTCGGGGAATCGAAGTCTCGTTCAAGTTAGTACAGTGGGTTTTTTGCGTTGTTATTATTGTACATGTACATGTGTTCATTTGTTTGTTTGTTTTTGCAACAATTTAAAGCACGTTAAAAACAAGAACTCACTTGCACACTGTAGTAGGAAGGCATTTAATGTGTGTTATGAGCATAGCAAGTGCTAATTTCGGTTTAATTACGTTGCGTGGCAGTAAAGAAACAGACGGCAGCAGCGAAAGAATAACAAAAGAAATTTGAAAAGAAACGAATTGTGTAATTGTTTATTTTGCACTAAATACGCGTCATTAGCAAAGTATGTCTTGAATAAAATAATAACAATAGTGTTGAGCCGGTTGCGATAATATTTGAACGCTTAGCTTTTAGCGTGAAATATATACAATCGCTGTTGTCGATATTATTATATGCCAAATATTTTGGTGATTCATGGTCTTTAAGCGTGAATCAGCACGTTCATGCATACTTTGTTTTAACCCTTGCTTAAGCCATTGCCTTAGGCCGCTAACTCAAAAAATATATATATACATATATGAAACAAAAACGCATAGCTATGCAAATACTTAACTGCAGTAAGTCATGAGCTCAGCGCAAGTGTTAATTTTTTAAGTAGAATTAAAAAAACTATACAGTAAAAATCACTTAAAAGTAACTACACTTAGTAGCCATGTTCGCAATGAATTTGCTGCATCTTCAGTATTCTTGTTATTCACACTCATAACAAATTAATTGCTTAAATGCAAAAATTGCTTAATACGCTTCTATAGGCCTGGTCAATAAGCAAGGGTTTTTTTTATTATTTATAACAAAAAATTTGTCCTATGGACAATTGCTTTCTTTTTAACAATTCATTATTACTTAAGTGCTGTACAGCAAATACAGTCTTCTTAGGTGCACAAGTGTTTCTTGTTTTTTATTATTATTGATTGCTCATATAGTTTATTTATACAGTTGTACAATAAAAATGGGTTTTTGTTTTTTTGTTTGTAATCTATTTCAGTCTGCTCGCGTTGTTACTTTTGTCAAGCAGTTTGCTGGCTGACAAAATTTGTGTGTTTATCGAGGCGGGTCAATTAAATTTTGCTACAGGATATAAAAGGCTGGATTATGCATGCAAACTTTAATGTTTTAAACTTCATTCCATTCTTTCATTTCATTCAAATTCCAGTTCTTTATAAGCAACCAGCTATGAAAAGCTTTAGAGCAGACCTTTGGATTACAGAGCCAAGTTGGCGAAGTTGTATGCACACTAATATTGCCTGATAACTTAAATTGTCTTTTTCTTTTTTTTGTTAATTATTCACCAAAAATGCGCAGAATGCTTGAATGTGAATTTTATGAAGATCATTTAATGATCTGCAGCGTTAACTATTCTGTGTTAGAAAATAAGCCAGCGCAGCTGCATTGGCACAAATATGTTAGCCAGCAACCTTCTTGATAGCCAACCATTCACTTAATCCCAAATTCCTTGCCTAGCATATGTTTCTGAAGTGTGTTTAATAGAACCAGACAAGGCCATCAAACGTATTCGCAAGAAAAAATTTCGTTTTTGTCAACATGAAAAATCGCAAATAAAAATTACGCATAAATACAAAAAAAAGTATATAATAAAAATTAAATAAAAAAAAATTTGCATTAAACGCCTAATAGCATTTTTATGCTAAGTTGATTGCATTTTAAATGCGCTAATTAATTTTTCTACTTGTTTTAAAAAAATTTTTCTTTCTGTCAGCACGTTGCTGCATGCGATTCATTTAAACTTTGGCCGCATAATAGTCGCATAGTGCACCTTAAAACTTGGCTAATTTCTTTTATTATTATTATTATTTTTCATTTGCTTTTATTTGAGCTAATGCTTGTGTAGTGACAAAAGCAAAAACAAAAAAACGGAAAAACAATATAACGTGATTTTTTTTGGCAAACATCTTGATTGAATTGCGCCTTGATTTTTTCAACAAGTTTTAATTAAAAGCAAAATTGTTTCCGATTTGTTACGCTTTCGCGTGGAGAGACTGTGAGCATGCGATTGTATAGCGTGGCTTGTAAAAATTTATATAAAAAACCCCGAAAAAAAAACATAGATAAATAAAAGACACAAATTGTTGTTGTCATATTATTGTTGTTTTGATTTTTTTTTTTTTTGTTTTGATTTGGTTTTTATTTTGCTATGCCAATGCTGTACAAAATGTTATTGACATGCCTTAGCCAATATACAATCAATTTTATGCCGCGCTATAAATTGTTTAAACTAAATACATAACAGCAACAAATTAATAAAGCGTATACCGTCACAGCATTGTGTGCTACTTTAGCGATTTTTTTAACAACATAGTAGCCATTTGCTGGTTTTTTTTTTTTTTTGCCTTTTTATAAAAATAAAAGCTTGCGGCTTATTGTGCAATGCGGTAGGGCAGCGCCAATAGCAGCAACTGTGTTAAATGCAAAGGCCAATATAAACAATTAGAAAAATGTGCCAAAAAAAAAAGAAAAGAAAATATTTCGAAAAAAAAAGAATTTAAGAAAAAAAAAAATATAAATTAAAATAAATAAATGTTTAAATGCAAGCTGCAAACTAATTAAAGCTAAACACAAGCAATAGATACATTTATAATGCATTAGCCATAAGTAACAACAACAACAATAACAACAGGAGCATTTATAATGCCAAACACTGCTAAACGGGAAGGAGAGAGAGCGCGCGCGCGAGATAGAGAGAGAGAGAGTGCGCGAAATGTGTTCTGCTTTTATCCCATGCTCTTTTTTTTGTAGCTTTGTAGCTTTTCTTTTACACTGCAGATATTGCTACGACAACAACAAGAACAACGGCACCTCAACGTTAACGTTATACTAGGCAAACTTGCCGCACAAAAAAGCTGACGGCATGTATTGTTGTTGTTGTTGCTGTTGTTGTTGTTGTATATAAAAGACATGGTGCGCGTTGCGCGAGGTGCAGGGTGTACGCAGTCGCGCCGCTGTGTTCTAAATTTTCGAATTTTTCACATTAATTTTTCTTGGTTTTCTTTAGTTGAGAGAATATCGTCGCTTAGTTAACGTCGCCAAAAAACATAAATCTAAAACTAGAAAAATCAAACGAACAATTTTTTTTTATTAAAATAATTATTCATATGCGCAGGAGTAAATTCTTAAATATTAAAAGTGTGTATGCCTGCCTAACTGCTGTTATGCCTTAAAGAATAATAATAATTATTAAAAAAAAAAATAAATAAAAATACTCAAGCTTTTTAGCAACATTTTTTTTTTAATAACTTAAAATTAATTTTACAAGATTAGGAAAAAAATTAAACATATTTTTTAAATAAAATTTTTCAATTTTTTTTTTTTTCTTTTTTAGCCTAAAACTTAGTGCTTGTGTATTTTTTGTAAATAATTTTTGTGTAAAAAATTTTATGTGAAAATTTAATTTGAAGGTTAAAACGCAACCCTTACGAAATCGAAACGTGTTTGAATAGAATTTTAAAAGCAAAAATCAATTTTAAACAAATAAAGCAAAACCAAAAAAAGAGATAAAAAATAAAAGTAAAGCAGTCAAATTTATTTCAATATTTTGGCACGCAAACGCGTTAAAACGACAACAGAAACAACAACATTCAACAACAACAACAACAACCACAACTGTGCTGGACCCAAACATACATTTCACAGGAAACGATCGAGCAGCGCAGATAGAAAGCAACGCTTGAGCACACATTGCAAATAATATAAACTTGTACAGTAGCAGCAGCAGAAGCAGAAGCAACAGCCGAATCAGCAGCAGCAGCAGCATCAACGAGCAGCAGCGCGCCTATACTCGTATTATTTGAAAACTTTTCAAGGTGAGTTTATTTTTAGCATTTTCGAAATGGCTGCACGGATTTGTTTCCGAAAATTTTCTATTCTATACTATTTTGTTGTATTCTGTTCTATTCTACTCTGCTCTGATCTGCTCTGCTCTGTTGTATTGTGTTGTGTTTTGTTTGCTGCTTTTTCAACAAATACACACATTCGTTGTGTATTTTATATTTTGCGCTATCTTTTGCATAGATACGTTAGATACAATAGATACGATAGATAGATAGATAGATAGTCAGCTAGATAGCTACAGAATCTAGATACATACCGTCTAAATGCCTGACAAATATCTCTAATGTGTTTGTTGTTGCTATTGTTGCTGTTGTTGTCATTAAGCTAAAGCAACAGCAGCGGCAACGGCAGCAGCAGCAGCAGACTAGCAACGAGGCAACAGGCAAGCCAAAAAATTAAGAAGAAAAAAAAAAATAAAAACATATCGTGTGTCTTTTCTAATTTTTAAAAAAATATTTTTCGTAAAAATTTCAGTTTATTTTATTTCATTTTGAAAATATTCTAGGTCGGTCGCCAATGGCGTAGATTGTTTTTTTTTGTTATTTTTTTTTCAACAACTTGGCGCTTGTTAAAGCATAAATGTTGCCTCTTGCTGATTTTCTAATTTGCTGCTTGATTTTTGTTAATTTTTCAGCTTGTAGCAGTTAAAAGTTGCGCAGCTATGGCATCTATATGCCTATATGTCTATATGCCTGCTGGCTGCCAACTATTTTCAGCTACAACAAATGCAAAGTCTGCCGCACAGTGCAACAAGTAGTCAATATCAAAAGGAAAGGCAAAAAAAGAAAAAAAAAGAAACGGCAAACACTTTTAGTTTGGCGCAATATTTTCATTTTTGCGCAGGCATCATACGCCATGATGTAATAAAAAATATTGCTGCCGATATTTGACTACATTTTCGACTTTGCATTGGCTTAAAGTTATATGGGCGCATATGTGCGCATTTTATATTGTCAGACTGTGCGAAATATTTATTGCACTTGCTGGCTTTTGTTTAAACGGAAAAAAAAGAAACCTATCGTCATGTATGCAGGTGTGTAGGTGGTCTCTACTGTAGGCTACTGCAGGCTACTTGCTTATAAACCGTTTATGTGTGTATCTATCTGAGTTAAGTCAGCTGCGTACATTCATTCAAATTGCCTGTCAATTTCTTCGAAAAACAGAAATGATTTCTTTGAGCATGGCATGCGTTGTTCATTCATTCATTGAGCAATCGCTTGAATTGTGTTGTTTTTTGTTGTATTGTGTTGTGACTCATGTTGTCCGTCGATCGATAAACTTGGCATACACATTCGACTTTGTTTCATTGCGCTTATCAGCACCAAAGGAAATTGTTGTATTTAAGCACATTAATATGTACATATGTATGGATGTATGAGCCTACAGTGCCTACAGCGCTGGTCATATATTTAGCACATTCTAATGATACATACGTATTATATGATATATATATGACACTAGAATTTCAACTAAAAGGTTATTTTTGTTGATATTACAGAATGTACCTGATCGATTAAACAAATTAGTGTATGCGGGAATCTTAATATGTGAGGTGCTGCCCTGGAGCACAGAAAACTGTTGCCAGCTAGCACAGCAAGATTTGTAGAACTTTCCACAGCATGCCCATTAAAAACTAGATAATGTATTTCAGTTATTGAAAACAAAGATTTCTTTAACTAAATTTCAAGTTGCATATACATAAACATATTAAGCTATGTAGACAATTAGAGTTAAACTGCTAAAGTACGCTAAATATATGACCACCACTGTATGCTTGTTTTTAAAAATAAACAAGCTGTGGCTACTGAGAAAGTATTTATCAGTTGCTTAAAAGCTTACGCACAATTAAGTTTATATAATTAAATAAATAAAATAATATTTATGCCCTAATGCAAGTGTATATAGAGACGGCACGCTAGGCTTGATAAGACAGTCAGTCGCTGCCGCATTACGTCAGCTACTTCGCTTTGGCGCAAAACAAAGAAGTTGGCTGTAAAAGTCTATTTATGTTACTCGTATACAGTTTGTGCTGCAATTAGTCGAGTTAAATGCACGGGGCAGAGTTGTTAAAAATTTTTGTACAATGCGGCGGCATGCCTTGGCCGCGTACATTGAAGGCAACATGTTGTGTCAAGAGAAACAGTGCAGCAAAAGAAAGAAAAAAACTTAAGACTTTGATCTTGTTAAATATGACAACTTACACAAAGCAAAAATAATGCGTAACAAGTGTCTGCTGGCAGACTGGCGCACGATCCTTTTAAAGCAATTGTTAGGCAATTAACGGCTGTCAATCGCCCACGTTTGCCTGCACAAAAGTAAAAGTCCGTTGGCGTGAAAGCCAATGAGTCTGAAGGCTAATTGACAATCGCCTATCGCTATTTTGCAATTAAAGCTAAAAATTGTCAAGTTGATTAGTTAATGAACATGTTGGGAGTTACTTAGCAGATCTAATTGCTGTCAGCAGCACCTATAAATGCTTGGTCATAAAAACCATGCCCAAGTTTACTTTGTGACGCGGCTGCACTTGCCGTGCACATATTAGCCACATGTCGCAGTTTACTGCTTGCGGATGTCTCTTTGGAGTAGCAGTTTAGGCAGTAAGGCTGGAGAGGCAGCCGGCAGCGTGCTTAATCAACTCCTTTATGCTTCACACGCAGTCGCGAGTCTTTAGAGTCATGTGACATGCAGTAAAATTGTGAAAATGGTATCAATGATTTCTTTATGCAGTTACTGGTATTTTTAATTAAAGTGCCTCACTTAATTCACTTTAATTACTTCGACAAACACTTTGCCCAAGACTGTCACGCAGTCATAGTCTCAAACACATATCGTTACGTTGCCCTATCAGCAAATATACTTTAAATATATTTTCCGGGTATTCGTCTAAAATCAGCTAATCCTTACCTCGAAAATTTAAGTTAGTCATCAACTTAACGAAACCGTTAAATATGTTTCATTACATTTTATTTTAGTTATTGTGACAATTGTTGTAAGCTTTTACCTACAAAGGCTGCTCTGATGCATGTCAAACTGTACACAATTTCACTCAGTAGTGTATTGAAATCTTTTTTCTTTATCACGCTGCTAAAGCTGCAGGCCTTAGCCTGCCTGACTATATATACTCGTATATATATAACGTGGTATTTTATTGTTTATGTATATATAAATAATTTAAATGAGCTGTCCGTTGTTTTAACGTGGCTTACATTACATAATGGCAGAAATTGTAACTAAACAAATGCCACTTAGGCTGACATATATAACCTTGACAGCTGTCAAATGGCAGGCCTAACCCTAACAAACCGCAAAATGAATAAGGCTTTATTTTCTATTATGCAAAGCAACTGACTGACTGATTAACGACTTAGCTTACGTCTAGCATAATTTGAAATTAACCGCCAAAGCTGTAGGCTATGATCTGATGGCAGCGCTGTTTGTCAAGGCAGATTTACTTTGCTATGCAAAAAAAAAAATAAATAAAATGAAAATAAATAAAAAAAAGAAGAAAACCCACAATGATTGGATTAGCAAGGCGCACTTATTAAATATGCGTACAAAATAAATGTTGAAGTAACATTTTAAAGCTAAAGGAGGCATTGCATAGAAACTATAAACGAATGGCAGACAATGCGTGCGAATAAATTTAAACTTAAATAGCTGCGAAAAAAAAAAAAAACTGTTTAAACGCAAAACAGTGCAATAAATAAAACTGCGAGTGCCAAGTGTCAAACACAGAAGCAGAAGCCGAAGCAGAAGGAAATAAACGCCAACGAAACGTTAAAGATACGCCGCTGCTGCTGCCCATGCTGCCGCAGATACATTTACAGATACAGATACTTTTTGCTCGCATTAAAAAATAGGCAACAAAACGTTAACGTAAAAGCAAAGCAAATGCAATGAATGTCGATTGTGTGTCTTAATGAGCGAAAAACTTTTAGCAAAAAGCAGTACGCATTGCCGCTCATTAGAATATGTATCTATGATTGTGTGTCCGTATGTCTGTCTGTCTGTCTGTCTGTCTGTCTGTCAGTCTGCCTGTCTGTGCATACAGTTGAGTAGCTAGTTGCGTGACAGTATGCTGGCATGGCATCGTATAAGTTGCTACATTTGCTTATAAGCATTTTGTTGGTGTTTTTTGTTTTTTGATTTTTTTTTTTTATAAGATGGACTTGTGTGTAGCATGGGGAGTGTAGATTGTAGATACATACATACAAACATACATAGATGCATATATACAAAGCTTCTGCTGCTGTATATTTTAATTAGTGCACAGAACGCTGGCATGGTACAGGCGCACAAAAACTCAAAACAAATCATTTTTACTGCATCATTAAAATGAATTGAATGATATTTTTATTTGTTTTAATGTTCTTTTTTTGTTCTATTATTTCATCTTTTTTTTTTATTTTTTTTTCGTTTTCTTGGCTTTACTTATTTTTGCATTTTTATGGCCAGCAAATACGCCTACATGCAGCTGTGTGCAGGCTAATGTTTTTTTTTTTTTTTTTTTTTTTTTGATATTTTTGCACTTATTTTTATTTTTTTGTTTTTATTTTGTATATTTCTTTTTTGGCAATTTTAACCTTCATGAACTGTCATGCTAGATTGCTTCACATGATGCAATTTCGCTTATGCGGCATTTGTTTGCTGTCTGTCGCCTGTAGCCGTTAGCTGTCTTTGCCGCTGTCAGTCTGCGTTTCAATACATTTCATATTTCAAGCGCATTCGCGGAATACAAAGCGCAAACGTAGCGTATTTCTGCTGAAACGTACAGCACATAGCCATTGGGAAGCAAATAAGCAACCAAGCAACCAAGCAGGCAGGCTGGCTGACAAGTAGGCAAGGAGGCGGGTAAGCAGGCAGGCAGTCAGTCAGTCAGTCAGGCAAGGGAAACAAGCAAAAGCCAAAACCCATAATTAAAACTCATCACACAGTTTAGAAAGAAATCTGTGTGGCCTGACTGGCCTGGTCTGGTCTGGTCTGTGCTTGTGCTGTGATGTACTGTGCAGGCCTGTCCCGGCCCAGGCGGGTCGCGGTTGTTGCTGTAATTAAGTATCCGTTTTATACTACGTTTCATGTCTTCTTGTGCCAAATTCCGCTGTCTGCGCCAAAATGAGCGCACAATCATTATAAATCGTTTGCAAACAAATTTTTTCGGTTTCATTTGTCTAATGTTCACACGCAGCAATTGCAGCCGCAGCCTCAGCAGCAGCAGAAGCAGCAGAGCCAAAACAAGAAGCAAAGCCAAAGCAAATTCATTCATTGATTTTTGTGCAGTGTATCGTTTTTGCTAGTTGAAGAGATTTTTGTTTTGATTTTGTTTTTTTTTTTTCTTGCTTTTATTTTTTATTTTTTTTTATTTTATTGTGGGCGTTTAATAAACACCCGCATGCAGTGCTGACAGCCAACTGCAATATTTCCTTTTTATTATTATTTTTTTCTTTCTTCCTGTTGTTGTTGCTGCTGCTGCTGCTGCTTTTAATGAGTGCATTAAGGTGAGCGTGAGGGTTGGGGGTTGCAGGCAAACAGAACTACTTAAAAAATTTCTACTAAATATGCCATAACAAACTTCAACTACAGCGCATTTGGCAAACGTTTTAGTACGCCCCATGATTGTCTGTCCGTCTGTTCATTTGTCTCTTTGTATGTCCGTTTGTCTGTCTGCATTTGCGTTTTAATAGTCTACGCTCGGCTGTGTGTATGTTTGTGTGTGTAGCTTTGTCGTGCATTTCTTGCGGCCCTATTTTTTTTTTTTTTTTTTTTTTGTTGGCATCAAATTTGTGCATGACCTCATTTTTTGCGCACAACGTACTTTTCTTCTTTTTTTTGTGTTTTGTTTTTAATAGCTGCAGTCGAATTTTATTGCATTCATACATATACATACATGTATTTTGTTCATGGGTGTACGCGTTCGAGTAAGAACAAGAGAACAAATGCCTTAAAGACAAAATGAAAACATTTGCTGTGATTTGAACATTTTATGATCTAAACAATGCGCAGACACATGTTCTTGCTTACACGAACTTTATGTGGCGGAAATAAAAAATCTACATAAACGCAACAAGCAACAAGCAACACAAAGTAAGACAGAGCAGGCGGCAGATTGCAGGAGGGAGAGGGAGCATGGCAAAGTGGCAGTAAGCGCGTAAAACAAGTTATTAAATTTTGCCATAGATACTTAATATTCTTTTTTTTTCTGTTTCGGGTTTTTTTCATTTTTTAATTTTATTTTCTATGCATTACTGTCTTGTGCATATGATTCAATTACAGCCATGACCTTGTTGTTGTTTTTGTTTTTTTATTATTGCTGTCGTGTGGTATGCCATAAATGCTATAAGTGTCGCTTGTAGTTAAAATTCGTATTTTGTTTTTATCAGCGTGTTCACTTTCAATATATGAAATTTGGGTTAACCACTTTCGTTTGCAAAAATAAATAATAATAATAAAAATAAGGGAGAGAGAGAGAGACCGAGAGAGAAGGAAACAAAAAACACTTAAAAATTTAAGATGAAACATCAGAAAACCGCACATAAAAGTGTTACGCAATGCTTTTAACTAAAAGTAATCACGTCTCGGCTTATGATATAACCGACACTTCAACTACACACAACATGCACACACACACACACACATACACGCGATACACCACACGCTTGGCCACAGCCACAGCCAGCGCACGCAGTACTGAGGGTGAAGCAGCAAACGACGCCTACAGTTGCCAAAAAAAAATTTAAACCAAAAAAAAAAAAAACAAATTCCGCAAATAAAAGTTTCAAAAAGTAAAAAAAAGTAACTGCAGCGCAGACGTGACTCAAAAAAAAAAACACATATAAAAAAAAGTAAAAAATAAACAACAAAAAAAATATAAGTAAACAAAAGATAACGGCGCTTAAAACTTCAACACTTAAAATCAAAAAAAAAAAAAAAGAAAAAAATAAATAAATAAATACAAATAAGCGTAGAGTGTTGCCACGGCAGCAAAGGGTAGCAGCGGGCGGCACATTAAGCCAGACTTGACTGCCTGTGCTTTGCTTGGCTGTTTGTGCAGTTCGTTAGTGTTACTTTTTTTTGTTTTTTCTCTCGCGTCGTATTTTTATTTTTTTTTGTTTTTATTTGCCCGCATAAAATAGTAACAGCAACAATAACACGCTGCTGACTGCTATGTAATTTGTTAACAAGCATCTGGTGTATGCATGCTGTTGCCCCATTATCCCGTTGTCCCCCATTCCCCCTCCAGTTTGTTTGTAGATATTTTGAAAAATTATGCATAAGCTTTGAGAAATTCAGATTTGTGCGCGCATAAATCACATTTCACACGAGTCACTTCAAAATTGTATACATAAATAAATTTTCTTGATTTTTCGATTAGCAATGCTTGTGTTGAATTTCGTTGATTTTTGTTTGATTTATTTGTTGTATGCATTAAATAGTTCAGTTGTCAATCAGTTAATTACACGAGCAAAATCAATAATAATAAACATCAATTTTAAAAACGCTGCATGCATAAAAAAATACTATATATCATATAAATTATATATGAGCGTAATTTGAACGTGCGCACGTACGAACTGCAATATAAAAAAGGCAATTTCGATATTAATTATGTTATAAACAATATGTGTCGGTTATTAAGCAGCACGCTTTAAAAAATAATTACTGCATAAATGGAATTGATATACTGCATTTATAAGACTTATATAGATAGATACAGTAGGATCTCGTTAATCCGTATCAATTGAAAATTTTCCACAACCGGACACCGGACTGTCCGTTTTGGGAAATTTTGCTGTATAAAAATAAAAAGAGTAATTAAGTTTAAGATTACCTATATTTGTTGCTTAGGAAGCTGCTATTTGTAGCAACGTTCGTTTATCTATAGGGTTTTCTGTGTATGGCCAGCTTGGTGCAGTATTTTCTTTTTTTGTTCTGCATTCTACTAAATCCTGAGTCAAATGCAGATATGCGTTTCAAGAGGAGCAAAGCATGTAAGTTTGTTGCATTTAAACGTCTATCAAGCGCTGCAGTTGCGATGAATGCAAGATTACTGCAATGATGGCGAACTTATAATGTATAAGTTCTTTTTCAAAAATATGCGATTGTCAGTACTAATTAAATATTGAGAAATGCGCTTAAAATAATAACAGACGTAACTTATTGTCTAGACAATGGCCAAAAAAAAAAAAAAAAGAAAGAAAAAAAACCTACAAAAAATAAAGCAACAACAAAGAGTATCAGGTACAAGTATTTACGTACAATATGTTTGACGCCATCATCGCTCAAAGTCTGCGCATTGACAATGTAAAAATAAAATCAAAAGAAAAAGAAAAAGCTAAACATTATTTTCGTAATTAATAACCTTACCCTTGTACCTGCGCAAGTTGTGTGTGCCGTTGATACATTGCTACGTACATATTTGTTCGCACACATACAGACATACATATATGCATAGCTGTGCGTTAATAATTTGCCACGCTTTGTTGTACAGTTTCGTACATAGCTGAAGGCCAACGTCGTCGCCTTCATCATCTATCCTCTTGAGCGTTGCTGTTATTGCTGTTGTTGTTGTTGTTGCAGCATGCCCGAAAAGCATTGAAAGAAATCATATCTATATACATGTACACACATCTGCACATACATATGTATGCATAGTGTGGCGTTGATTGCCAAATAACTTGAAAGCATTTAGGCCTGGGCACATTTGCGCCCACTTTGAATTGTACGCAAAATTTACTCAAGAATCTCAATGTTTGCCAAGCAACAAATCTAACATGCATGCATACACGCATAAAGAAAATTAATATAATGTACTTATGTATGTATATACTCGTGCTATATACAAGCATATAAAAAGTTTTTGAATGAAAAATCATCTATATAGTATAGTTCAGATTGTATATGCCAGCGTTTAATCACAGTGGTGTGCGAGTGTGTGCGGTAGTGTGTAACCGCACATAAAATAGCTTTGAAAAATAAAAAAAATAAATAGAGAAATAAAAATTAAAAATAAAAAAATAAAATAAATAAATAAAAAAATATGTCTTGGCTTGTATAGCTTTTCAAACGCCTACATGTATGCTAGCCAAAATAACTTACGCAAGTTTTTTGTTTTTAGTGGCAATATTAATTGTTTATTTTTAAAACACATAAAATTTAAAAAATGCTTATACGTAAATCAAACAAATATTTATTTGAAATTATACATTTTATGTCATAGCAGCTGCGTTGCGCATTAAATTGTTTTAAATAAACATAAAACACAAAAAAAACCACAAAAAATAAATAAATAAAAATAAAATTAAGTAAGTATAAAAAAACAACACACATAAATGCATAAAATAATTAAAATTGACAGCAATCGACTAGCTTCCAGGGTTCTGTGCATAATTAATTTTATGCTGCTGCAGCAACATCATTTTCAAATTAAGCAACATGTAGCGCAGAAGCAGCGCAGCAGCAGCAAAAGATATTACGCGTCAAGTGGAAATCAGAGACATGCTAAAAACTAAAAGAAAAAAAAAAAATAGTAAAGGAAAAAAAAATTTTTTTTTTTAATGCACATATACAAACATAACAAGATTTTAGCGAATATTGAGAAATGATGTATGCATTTAAAATTGATTTATGCTGACGTTAACGTACAGTTTCGGTCTGATGTTTTGAGTTAGATTTTCAGTCTTTGAGCTGCCCATTAGATACGAAAAACATTTGTTATAATAGTTTTTAATGCATAAAATCAACAAGCGAACAAATTTTTTGACACTTGCTATTTGTTTTTCTATATAGAAGCCAAAAAAACAAAAAAAAAAAAAAGCTAAAAAGGCGGCAGCAGCGTTGTATGATAGTGTAACATGTTTGTGGCTGGCAAGTGTTTAAAAATAGTTGATTTGCCTTCTTTTATTTTTGATTTTATTTTCGTGGTTGTTGTTGTTGTTTTTTATTATGTGTGTTTTGTTACATTATGCCTTGTTTATAGACACTGACATAGACGCAGACTCCGACACCGACGCTGACGCCGACACAGTTGCAGTTGCAGTAGCAGTGGCCAGACACTTGGCGTTACATGTTACCAAAATGACAAATTATAAATGCAGCAGCCGCAGGCAAAAGTCTTGTAAACAATTTTGAATATTTGTACATTTTTACAATTTTATAAGCATTAGTTTGCATTAAAAATAGTGCGCCCTTTTAGGCAAATAAACCAAAAAAAAAAAAAGCGGCGCTTTAGATATAAATTATTAAAACACTTGCTTTTTGAAAATCGTATAACTGCTGTTTATAATTTGGGTATAGCCCAGCAGTCTGAAATTAGGCGGCTACGTGGCCATCATTTTTGCTTATCGAAGCTGCACACTGACAACGCATTAAGACTAAAGCAGCCTCAGTACTTTAGTCAAGTTGTTAGAAAAGTGTGCAACAAGTTCGATCAAGGCTATATGTCACTGTCTGCAGCTGCTGCTGCTGAGTTTACTCTAACAGCAAAACGGATGTGCTATGCCGCACTTTTGAAGTTTATTTTAGCTGCTAGTTGGCTGCAAACTCATTTAATAGACTCTGCGCAAATGAAGATGCGTTAAATGAAGCGCTATTAGCTCAACAGTACCAACATATTCTTCGTCGCCAACGTTGTTGTCGCAACGGCTTGGAGGAAGCCAGTCTAGGTCTTGCTTTCGCGTTGGATAAGTATATTATTTAAAAATCAACACACCCCCACACACGCATACATATCTTTTCCACTCCAACTATGCTGCATTTATTTATGTTGAGTAAGCATTAGCATATTATAAATGCATTAAATTTAATTTAACGTTGACAAATAATTAATAAAAAGTAATGTCTGCGTTTCAAACATTTTGCTCCGTGCATGTTTAAAACAAACAAATAGGCTTATTTGCGTTAAAAGTTCTCTTTACAGCAATGGGAATGATAAAACAAATTTGTATTCGTATCTGTGCTGTTGGCATTGCTTTAAGCGCAGAGCTGCTGCTGACTGTGTCGCCATGGTGTTTGTGTGTTCGTGTGCGTGCCTGTGTGCCTGTGTGTGATTGTGTGTTTATGCATGTGCGTAGCCAAGTAGCAATTGCGAGCAAAAGCCAGCACTTTGTCAACTTAATTGCTGCACTTTGTTAAATGTCACAAGTATGCTCCGCATTGCTCTGCTCTACTGTGCTGTGCTGTGCTTCCCTCTGTTATTTTTTTTTTTTTTTTTTGAGCACTTGAACTTATAGCGCTTGTTGTCTTTATTGTTGTCGAATTGTTGCTTGCGTTGTGTCGTCTGCTGGCAATGCGATATTAATATGAAAAAGATATTTCTTTGCTGCAACAAGTCTGAAAATCCTCCCAAATCAACAAACGAAAAAAAAAGAACAGAAAAAGCAATGATAAAATTTGTACGACTTGTTGCCGCATGAAAAGTTGCTGGAATTTGTTTATTTGCTTTTGTTTATGGTTGGCATGCTTTATTTTTTTATTGTTAAAAGTATTTTGGTATTTTAGCTTATATTACATGCCTGATGCTGGGATGCTGTACAGGACTTTTATGCGGTTACGACTTTTTTGCTGTTTGTGCTATAAGTCGCTTATTGGTGACAGTGCCAATATGCTGTTTAAAATGCATTGCTCTCTAAAATGGAAACTGAAATCAAGCAATACATGAACATAGATTTTTATTTGTTTTTTTTTTTATTTTTGTTACTGTTAACAAAATGAATGAAAACTTAACTAACCATATAATTATAGTTTTTTTTATATGTTATTTTGTGAAATTTTATATATGTCGTTTTAAAATTGAGGAATGCATTAGGCATATGTATTTGCCTACAAAGGGAGCAGCTAATATCTTTTATTTATTTGCTTTTGTGGTATTTGGAATTTGCAACAGTTGTCGCGCTGTTTTAATTATATTTTAATAACGCATATGCGTCATTAATTAAATTAAATGTGCCAACAAACAAAAGTTAATTGTTCAAATTGACTAATACAAAAACAAAAACAAAAAAGAAAAAGTAAAAACAAATGCATAAGAATCAAATTGCGAGTAACCGCAAAAATACATCAAACAACAGTTATAAACCACATGCAGCAGGAATTAACAATAAACAATAAATAAGCATAAAATATATCACACACAAAAAAAAAGAAACAAAATTTATATTGAATCAAAGCCAAAATCCAAACCAAACGACATAAAACAAAAGCAAAATCAAGCCAAGCGCATTTTGTGGTCGCTTTGAGCGCTTAATTGAAAAAGTTGTAAAATTTCTGCTTTATTTCACATAATATCAAATAATTATTATTATGTTATACGTTTATTGTATTGTGTTGTGTTGCATACAAATTATTTGATTATTATTATTATTGTTATTTGATTTGCTTCGCTTCGGCTTTTTTATGCATTTTTATGCACTGATACATTCGGTTTGGTTTTGTTCTGCTCTCTGTTTTGTGCTTTGTGCTGTTTGTTGGCTGTTCTGTTTTTAATTTTTTTTTTTTATTTGGGTTTTTTTTTATTTGTTTATTTATTTAGTTTCTTTTAGTTGTTTTTGGCAGGGTTTTATTTGATTTAAATATTTGTGCATTTTTAAATACGCAAAATAATAACCGCAAATGTATTTTTTTTTTTTTTTTGTATTTAACATGAAAATAAAACAGAAATACACACATTACTCACATTTTGTTGCTTTGTTTAAATTAACTGTATTTAACGTTTGCTTTTGTTTTTATAAATTTTTTTTCTGTGTTCTTTTATTTTTGTCGTCTTTTTTGTTTTAAATATATAACGTATAACGTATTTTGCAAGATAACGTACTCCAACGGGTTTTTTTGGTTTCAGTTTGTGTTGTGTTTTTTGTTTACGCAGCGCATGCCAATGGCATTGTTGTGCGACAAGTAGTACAATATTTATTTAAGTAAGTGTTTAATGCATGGAAAGTTTTACGTTTAGTTGTTTTAAATTTTAAATATTTTCGCTTATATAGGCAAAGCAGATATTTTGTTGACGGCGTAAAAAAAAAATTATATATGGAATTTCCTGAACTAAGCAAAAAGAAAAAAATAAAAATTAATGTATATATACAGTATACCCTCAATTATGTGAACACACAGCATCGATTTCAAATTGAAATTTAAATCATGTAACACATAGCGCCATCTATTAAGGTTTTGTAGTGTTGCAAAGGTAGCATTTGTCTTCTGTGCTTGTATCATAAAAAAAGAAAAAAAAATATTTCTATGCCTTCCTTATTTAGGAAAGTGTTCTTTCTACACATTGGCTTATGTTTATAAACAGTTTTAATATGAACAATATTATCGTTGCATAGTTTACCGTGGCTTAAAATTCTTCTGCTTATCGCTAAATGTGTACAGCATTTCTTTGAAACTTTTATAGCTCAAATGTTTATGCAAAAACATTTGCCAGCAGTTTATATGTGACGATGACTGTATGATAACCTATTTCTCTTGTTATTTCATTTGGGCCAACATTTGAGCTTATCTTATGTTTTAAATTTATAATTTCGAGGTTTATATATGCGAAGTAGTACTGTAGACCTAATTGCATTTTCTTGCATTTTTTTAAAGCATAAACAAATGCCTTTAAAGTGTTGCTGTGCTTTTTTATTTTCATTTTGTTCACTTGCTTTTGCATGCTTGTTGCATGCAAGCAACTTTTTACTGCTTTTTGTGTGTTGTTTGTTGTTGTTGCTATTGTTGTTGCTTTTGTCTTGGACCCCCATACACGTAACGATGTGGTAATGAACTTATCGCACGCTTGTCTGCGTTTTGGTGCTTATTTTATTTCACTTTTTTCTGCTTGTTTGCGCGTTTGCTTGCCGTCAAGAAGAAAGAACTCAAAGATACACGTATTGACGCTAAAAGCCAGCAAAAAATGACAATAACAACAACAATAACGAAACTAAATATATTTGAAAAAATACAAAAAAAATAAAATCAAGCAGTAGGGTGCGGGTTAAAAAAAAAAAAATTTAAAAAAAAAACAAAAAACTACAAACGAGTGTGACAAATCGAACTGGCAGCTTTGTCTGTTTGGCTTGCTATCTGCATATCTGGGCTGGGTGTCTGTCGGTATGTCTGTCTGCCTGTCTATCATTTGCCTGCTGAAGCGGAGTTGTCTGCCAGATACTGTAGCATAGATTGGCTGGCTCGTTGGCTGACTGGCTGGCTGGCTGGTTGACTGGCAATACAAGCCACTGCCACACTTAACGCGCATGCATATGTTTAGCTTATGCAAACGACAAGCGCAAGGCGTTAAATTGGCTGCAATGCAAACTGTACATGTGGGCAATAGCAGCAGCAGCAGCACCACCAACAGCAATAAGAGCAATGGCAATGGCAGCGGCAGCACTTCAGACCCGTTTGAGCAGGCACTTTGCTTAAGCAGTTGGGAGGCAAAACAAAGAAACAGAAAACAAAAAAAAAAAAAAAAAGAAGAAAAACGAGTGAAAATAATAATATCTAAAAGCGTTGACAAGTGTTGCCTTTGACAGCTTTAGCAGCAGCAGCAGCAGCAACAGCAGCAGTTTGCCAATAAGAAATAATAACAATATTGCTTATACGCAGTGTTGTACATGGAATTTGCCTAACCTAGTGTGTGCTGCCTTGTATTAGATTTGCGCATTTTTCCTTTTTTTTTTGTTTGTTGTTGTGTCTATTGTCGTTGAAAAATCGCAGTAAAAATGTAACAAGCAAGAAATCTTTTTTACGTGTCATGCTTTTGCACGCATATTTGAGCTGCACTAGAGCATGATGATAAGCACAAAATGCCGGGAGCAAGAGACAGCGACGTGTGCAACTGTTAGCGTGGCCTGGCCAAATGTTTGGCTTAGTGGCTGGCATTAGACAGCTAACGCTAACACAGTTTAGCAGCCACAGAGCAGCAACAGCAAAATGAAAAGCAATTTGAAAACAAAAACCAACAACAACAATAAGGCAATGCAGCCGCAAGCACGCGCACACATGACGTCACGTCAGCGCCAACGTCTTAGTGAATCACTTGCGCGATGCACGCTCGCAGGCGTGCACTGCTTTACCATGCAAAGTTAAGCTGAAAACATTTTTGGTTTTGTTTTTTTTTTTCTTTGGTTTTGAAGTTTTTAAGCGTGTGCATAAGCGAAATTTGCATAAATACGTAATCAAGGCGCGCTTCACGCGTAGTCAGCGTGTAAGCGTATGTAGACATGTGAGTGTGTGTGTGTATGTGTATGTGTGTGAGTGTATGCATGGACATGCATGCGAGCGTAGTGTGTGCACACGTCTGTCTGACCGTCTATCGCTCTGTCTGTCTGCTAGTTGTTGCCGACTGCTTTTCTAATTTCTTGGCTGAAGTCGTTTGTGGGTGAATGTCGCCAGCTTGACGCCGCCGCATACAACTTCACTTCACTTTTGTTTGACCTAAAAAAAAAAAGTCGGCTGGCGAAAAAAAAAAAAAACAAATCAAGAAAATACAAGTGAGAAGCGCATGAGGCATAAAAAAAATCACAAGTACTTTAAAAAGTTTGCTTAATGCGTTTTGCTTTCATTGCTGCTGCTCCCTGCTGCGGCTGCTGTCGCTGGTGTGCGCGGCTACTGCTTCGTTGCATTTACAGTGGTGGCCACATATATTTAGCATACTCAGTGTGAGCCACTTTCAGTTGGTTATACCTACCGTACATATAATTTTAGTGAGCTAAACTAAGTTAGTTTTTGCGATTCTTGTACGCACTAGATAAGACTTCAGTAATGCAACAAATATGGCTAACTAAAATTTCAATATGCATAATATGCTAAATATGTGGCCACTACTGTACCTGCATACATATGTACGCTTACACTTTTTGTTTGGTTTTCTTATTTTATTTTATTTTATATTTTTCTCTTTTTTTTTATTTCTTTTTTTTCTTTATTCTGTTGCGCCTTGAGTTGTTTTCGTGTTGCCACAGGCTCAAGTGGCTTTTAATGAGCTGTTGCATATGCAGTTTATTTATTTCGATGATGTTGATGTTGATAATGATGAAACTGCCAAGTGGCAGCTAAAAATTTCAAGTAATGCTTATGCACTGCAGCATTTTGAATAAGGCAAAAGTTTCACTTAAGTAGTATTTCGTTAGGGTAACCATGCCAATGCAATGTGTGTTTGCATATGGATGGATTTCTTGAAATAATTAGTTAGCTCATTTGCCCTCAACTGTTCCTATGTACAAACATACATACGTAACTACGTAAATCTAAATATATGTATGTACATATATTATTAAGCTGTATGCTCAGTATTACTAAGCTGCTGCTGCTACTTGTTTATAAGCTGAAAAAATACAAATAATAATAATCGAAACGCAA
Source organism: Stegana nigrithorax (assembly GCA_037044495.1). Classification (NCBI taxonomy): domain Eukaryota; kingdom Metazoa; phylum Arthropoda; class Insecta; order Diptera; family Drosophilidae; genus Stegana; species Stegana nigrithorax. The sequence continues at coordinate 41,106 of JBAMBQ010005112.1, read as the reverse complement.
TTACTGTCAACAATTTTTGTCTTTCTCTTCTTTTTTTCCTTTTTTCAATAAAACAACATAAGAAAACAGCACAATTACGTTGCTACATAAAATTTGCCATTGACTACGCGCCGGGCTGGAAGCAATACAAGAAGAGAAAAGAAAACAAAAAAAAAAAGAAGCGAAATATTATTTCTATAGCATAAGCACAAAATTGAACTCATTGTTAAGCGTGCGAAGCTGTATTTTGTATTTTGGCTCAGATGGCCAAAAATTGAGAGTACATGACATCATCACTCTATTAATGTATATATGTATTATATATATATATATATATATCGATATATATGTATATATGTGCGTATAGAGTGATTTGGTGGCAGGCAGAGATTACTGTTGGGTCGTTGCTTGGCAGTTCGCTTGTACGGTCATTCGCTTGATTTCGATAAAATTGCTTGCGATAAAAAGTAACTGCTGATGACAATGTACAAGCATCAAATAAAAAAAAAAAAGTTACATAAAATCAAATAAAAAAAATAAAGCAAAGAAAAATCAATTTTTCTGCTGCTGCTATATGCCTTTAAAAAATTATACGATTTTTTTTTTACAGTTGCGGTTATTGTCGCTGTCGTTGTTGTTGTTGTTGTTGTTGCTTTGCTAACGCCGCAAATTGTAACTGAAAGCCAAAGTGTTTGTGGCAGCTCTTTGCGTCTTGTACAACCAGCCAACGTATTAAGCATTGCCATAACGCACAAAAGCCACGCACATAATGGCAAAGTAATGAGATTGCTTTTTCTATGCTATATAATTTTTTTTATTTCTACGTTGTTTTTTTTCGTAATTTTTTTTTTTTTTTTTTTTTTGTGTAAAATCGGATTAAGCACTCAATTATTTTTGACTTGGGTTTTGCGTTAAGCAGCAGGTCTGCCATATAGCGCAACTTATGTATGTGTTTATTTATGACATCCTGGCAGTTTTGCAAAGCAAAGCAAAAGCACAAAAAAAAAATGAAATCTAAAATATTAAAAATGCCTGAAGCAAAAAGCCTTAACCCCTCCAAAAAACAAAAAAACAGTATATATGTACATACATACATGAATTTGATCATTATTATTTATAAACACCATAAATCTGTTAAACTACCGCATACAAATTGATTTGTTGCTTTCCCTGAATTTATAATGAAATGCAACTGCAATTTGCAATTGGCTGTCTGCTACACACACACACACACACACACACACGCGTATACACAAGCAACGTGCGCAATAGGCGCAGCAGCAATCAGCGCAATGTTTGGCTGACAACTCGAAATCGGGCTCGGACTCGGACTCTGTCTGTGACTGTGACTGTGGCCATGACGTACGTGTGGCGGCGCTCGTTTTCACAGCATATAAATAAATGTTCATTTGCCAATTGTAGTGCGAAACTTATTAGCGATAATTTTCAGACAAGCTTATGCAGTGCTTATGCATTTTACACTCAAATGTATGCACCTACCCGCACACACAAATGCACATATATATGTACGTACACATGCCTGCCTACATTGTTGTATGCATAACGTGTCGTAGCGGCTGAAACGTGTTCTTTTTGTTTAATGATTTTTTTTTTTTTTTTGTTTTGCATATCATTATTGTTATGTTTGTTTTTTTTTTTTCCTTTTTTGTTTTTGTTTGTATTTTTTTAATTGAACAACATTTTCAACAGCCAATTGAATGCATTTTGATTTATCTTTTGTTAGTATGACAGAGTGCAAAGTGCCTAAACTAAAATACAATAACGAGTAGGAAATACAAAAGCAATTATGCGCTGAAGCGAGCAACTTACCATTGGCCACTAAAAGCGCAGTTGGCGCCAAGTTAAACGTTTATCATAGTTCTAACATCATAATTGCATATGCACAGCGCATATGACGCTTTTTATGACTAGTGAGATTATTATTTTCTAATGTATTTAAGCCAAAGTGGCTACAACAATATGTAGGCCATGTGAAAGTCCAATGCTTTTTTCTCAAACGCAAACAGGTTGCAAGAATTTACAGACTTATTTATTTTAATGACCTTGCTGAGCTTGCCTGTGTGCATAATAATAAAGCGCGCCACACATTTCTGCAGAATGATTTCCGGATCAGCTGCTAAGCGCAAGACAAAGATTTCTCGTCAAACCTGCTCACATTAACGCTTATGCGCGCTCTTCCGCTTTGACGATGTCCTTCGCACAAATAGACATGCATTACTTTGCTCAACTCTAAACTAAGTACAACAGTACATAGCTTGCGTGTTTTTGTGCGCATAACGTGTAGTAAATTTAATCTTGGCACCGAAGAGAGTTTAGTCTGGCAATTTGAGACTATTAGGAAATGATAAACAAACAGTAAAGAACTTAGCAAATATGCCATAATCTCAGCAGCTAAGAAATAAAGCTCTATCGTCTCTACACTCATGAAGCATGTAAGCAGGATTTTGCATATGTTTGTGGCTGCTTTACTTCGACTCCACATGAGTAATTTTACTAAGTTGAGATTTTCTAAAACTTGAAAAGTACGCGCGATGCGAACCGGGTTCTTTACGCAATAAACTTGCATAAAGTTTGCATGCGAAAGTAAGAGTTAATTAAATAGCTAAAATCATTGAGATTATGTACATACATATAATATGTGAATATTGAAATGCCGCTGAGCTGTAGAAAAGCGTGCGAATCCGAATTGTTTGACTGTTGCTGATGAAGTGGCATTTCTAGTAATTAACTGTGATGCATATTTTGCTTTGTTGCTTTTGCTGTTGTTGTTGCTGTTGTTTTTGTTGCAAGCTGTTACTTGCATGTCTATGCCTGCGCTAATTTGCGTTTTAAGCATTTCATAGGTAATTAACTAACTCAAACATAAGCACATAATGGCGCATGCAGTGGCAGCTTTCATATACGAATATGTATGCCTTTGCCTTTGCCTATTTTATTTTTATTTTTTTGTTTTTATATTTAATATTTTAATTAAATTATTTGCGCGTGTATGTTGCCGCTTGTGCCTCTAATGGGCTACCACGTTTACATACCAGCCCAGCCAGGCAATGTGTAACGACAGGCATGCCGACAAACAGACAGACAGACGGACAGACAGGCAGGAAGGCAGGCAGTCACACAGACAGACAGTGTGGCAGCAATGGCTGGCAAGCAACATAAACGTGCGCCACCCGCACTTTACGTTAATTAAACTGCTCCAACGTAGATTGCGTCTATGCAACTGTTAGTTGCCACATACACACAAATATATATATATATATATAAAGAGATATGTACTTACATGCTACACCAAGTGTTTGTATTGTGTGTGTGTATTGTGTGTGTGGCTGTGTATGTGTGCACAGCAATGACTATGAGTGTTGCTGTCGTTTTAATAGCTTAATGTAGTTACTTCCACTTTGTGTGTGCAAGTATACATGCCTTTCATGGCTTTCATATACTCTCACTTATAACAACGACGCATATGTGTCTTTGCTAATAATAAAAAAAGCACAAAAAAAATACTTAAATGAAACACAAGAAAAAAAAACTAGAAAGGCAGGGCTATAGTCGGGCGTAACCGACTATAGAAAACCCTGTACCGAAGCCAAAACTTAATATATTTTTTTGTTGCTTTAATATTTTGTATTCATTATGTAAGGATATCTCAAGAAAAAAAAATTTGTTATTTTGTAAAAGCCATTTTTCGTCCGATCGTTCCTATGGCATCTATATGTTATAGTGCACCGATATTAATCATATTTAGGGATATGATTTGAATTTACTTAGAATCAATAAATCCAAAATTTGGTAACGATATCTTAATAAACAAAAAAGTTTTTCTCAGTAAATGTTGTTTTTCGGCCGATCCTTCCTATGGCAGCTATATGTTATAGTAAACGGATATTTATAATATTCGGGAATATTATTGGATATTACTTAGAATTAGTAAATCCAAAATTTGATAACGATTGCTCAATATACAAAAAAGTTTTTCTCAGTAAACGTTGTTTTTTGGCCGATCGTTCCTATGGCAGCTATATGATATAGTGAACCGATATATATTATATTGAGATATGTAATTGGGCATTAGCTAAAACTGTTAAATCCAAAATTTGGTGCAGATATCTTGAAAAACAAAAGGGTTTTTGTTACTAAATGTAGGGTTTCACCCGATCGTTCCTATGGCAGCTATATGTTATAGGTCGAATATCGAAAAAAAAAATAAACTCGTTATGCCTATGGATTGGCAGAGTCTTCGTGCCAAATTTGGTGATTGTAGGTCTTACCGTTTCCGAGATCCTTGCGTTCATACGGACAGACGGACAGACGGACATGGCTATATCGACTCGCCTTTCGATGCTGATCAAGAATATATATACTTTGTGGGGTCTGCCACGCCTCCTTCTGCCTGTTACATACATTTGCACAACTTTAATATACCCTTTACCATTTTTTGGTACAGGGTATAAAAAAGAATGGCAACACTCAGCAAAATTGTTATGCAGCAAACTAACAGCATAACTACATCAAAATGCTCGAAGTAGCATACACTCAACGCAGAAAAAAAGCAAGTGCATGCAATTTTTGTATGTAGTTTGTAATTTGAAACGATAAATGGCATACTATATTAACAACATGCGTCATGACCATTTGTGTACAATTTTCATTATAGAAGTAATTTGTAAAAAAAATCTATTTAAGAACATTTTCTACAAATTATTATTATTCTTACAAATACTCTATATATGTATATAATGCTACATTGTTAGCCATTTGAGTATCCAATAAATAAAAATAAAAAAAAAAAAAAAAAATTTATATATTAATATATTAGATTCGCAATATTTATGTGTATTAGAATGTTTGTTACACGTTTGTTTTAAGATCGACTGCATTGCTGAAATATTTTTCAATATGCATAAACTGTTATAAATATGATTCGGGCTTTCCATTTGGCTGTTAATTTCAGCATTTTAAGGCAATACAGTAAACTCTCCCGTAACCAAACATTTTTCATATCCAAACAAATTGATGGCGATTGTCAGTGTCCAGTGGTGGAAGCATATAACCAATTTAGTTGTTGGATTTTTGTAAATGCAAATTAGTTTTTTTGTCGTTGCGTGTACAAGTTTGTGCTTATATGCGCACACATGTGCATACATCCGAGTATTATACAAATTATAAAGCGCGCATAGACATGACAGTGTAAAAGGCAAGTGACTGCGCGGCATAGCTTTGTGTAAGCAACACCCTTTTGGCCATATGCGAGCAGCTAAAGTAAGACGCCTCCGACGGCGGCTGGGCTGCCAATGTCAACGTCAGCAGGCGTGTGCGCGTTTAGCCAGGAAGGCGGGCTCTCGCATGCTGGCGTGTGTATGCGTGTGTGTGTTTGCGTGTGTTTAACTGTTTTACTGTCGCTTTATTTTTTTGCAGCTAGTGTGACATTTTTTTTATGTGCTTTTTTCTTTCTGTTTTTTTTTTTTATTTTGAGTGTGTAGTTTTGCTAGTTTTACACTTTTCGTAGGAAAATTTACGAAATGTGAAATAAAATGCAGCAGCGACAGCTAACTTTATGCTATATGCGAGCCATTACGACGATGTTGGCACACTCACACTAACACACACTTACATGCGGACTTTTACTAGGTCCTCGGCTACATGTTCTGCTGTGCAGTAGGTAATGTCACTGCCAGTGTTGGCTGTCGCTGTTTCTGCCATTTGCCATTTTGTGCATTGGTGCGCACATTTTGCATGCGAAAGTGTGCTACAGTTTTGCGCTTTGGGAATTTTACGTTTTGTGTGTGTGTGTGTGCGTGTGTGTGTGTGCTATAACTGGCATAGAGAAATCCGCTCTAAACGTTTGTGCGCCTCATCATGCCAGTGTCGGCTGTTGAGGTGTGTATTAGTGTTGACTCTGTGTGTGTGTGTGTGTGTGTGTGAGTTGCGGTCGGGTTGCTGCGGTTAGTGCCGTGCAGAATTTCACTTATTTTGCGCACACAGTATCCAGTTAGTACGTGGCCCAACACTTGCGCGTGCATGTCTCTATTAGCATTGGCATAAATTAAGCTGGCACAAGTCAATGTTTTGGCCAAAAAGTGTTTGCTGTCTTAAATGTTATAAGCATAAATTAAATAATCTTACTGCCGGTCCCTACATGCTTATAATGTATGAAAGCACTCCATAGCATGCAACATGCACAATTATGCATGCGACTATAATGTCAGAGATTGCTTTTATGCTTCAAAATTACTTTTGATTATATGGCCAGTGCCAGGAAAGTAGGTCGCTAATGATCGCCGACACATTACGACACGGAGGCTGAAATTCGTAAATATTACAAAAAAAAAGAAAAACTAACAATTAAAAAAAGAAAACGCTTTAATGCGTTTCCTAATAATTTATTAAACTTCTTATAACTCAAACTTTGTCTTTGCATAATGGGACTTCTTCGATAATAATAATTCTATATTTTAATGGTTTTTTTTTTGTTTATGTTTTAATAATAAATGCCTTCTTTTCTGTTTATTTACAGTTTAATTTGCATAACTGCGTTTAGAAATGGCACAGCCACAATTGCTGCAAGTGAAACTTTCACGTTTCGATGCCCAGCCTTGGGGCTTTCGTTTGCAGGGCGGCGTAGACTTTGCAGCACCATTGCTTGTGCAAAAGGTAAGTACAAAATGCCAAAGTTATTTAACATTAGATTATATAACACAAAAAACAAAAAAAAGAGGAAAAAAAGAAGAACCAACAACAAAAGTGAAAATAAATAATTAAAATGATATATATAAATAGCAGCATTGAAAATTTTTCAATATTTAAAAATAAATTTGCTAAAAGCGATTTTTGTAGCAGAAAAATTTTTTGCACACGGTACACGCTTTGGCAATGCTAAATGCTAAATACGCGTATTATTAATGAACCAAGTTGAACTCGTTCGCTGCTTGGTATTAGCAGCAAATTGTTTAACATTTATAAATTAAACAAATGTAGCTTTTTGTATACGCACACATACACGCACACACGTATAGACGCGTGTGTGCGATTTCAACAAACAGCCGCAAAACATTTCAACTATGACAATTTTATGCACGTCATAAATTCTTGGAAACTGTCGGAGATGGCAGCCTTAAGTCGAAAACCTAAACATTTGTAGGCGTGTGTAAATTAACACTACCAACCGACCTGCCTGCTGCTGCCTGCCGGCGCGGTCTGCCTAAAAATAAATGTTTGTACCATAATATTTTACATGCAGTGTGGCTATTTACAGCGTTAAACGCTTAATAGCCTTTAGGCAGACGTGAAACAGCTTAACACCGAAAAAGAAGAAAACAGAGAAATGCGTTTCATTTATTTATTATGTGTGGGTAATGCAGTAGCTTGACCTGTGTCGATCTCTAGGCGCTTGGATCGCAACAGACCACTGATGTTGCCGCAAATGAGTCACAGCAGCCACATGTAGCATTGTCAGAAATTGACCAGGGTTGCATAACAGTTTACTAAGGCCATAATATGCTGACAGGAAACCCAAAAGAATGCTTATTTTGTGCTTGTGACATAACGTTGCCAAATCTGAGATCTGTTTGGCTAAACCGAAGTGATTTTGCCTGTGCTTTGTATGCTTAAAAACAAAACGAAAAAAAACAAGGTAGCATGTATTTCTATATAATGCTGTTATCGAAATAATTTTATGCGCTTTTAGGTGTGTGTTGACTTATAAGTTTGTTATGCTGCAAACAAACACATAACAAGAGAAAAAAATAAAAATAAAAACGAAAGAAAAAGAAAAAACAAAAGAACGACGCATTTATTGAAACTGAAACCGATAATATTGAAATTAATTTCTATGGAATTAATAATGACTCAGCTAGGCGACGGTGGCGACGGTGGCGGCGGCGTCTTGGCTTCAAACTTTTATGCATAATTGGTCAGCGTGACGTCAGCGCTTGCAGTTGCTGCGCTGCCAAAGGTCTCAAGTTATATGCGCATATGTACAATGTCTTACTTTGGGCAAAGCGTGACTCAGACGCACTCTTAGTGGCCAGACTATGACGAGTATATTTATGTATGTGTTTTTATCGCATTTATTTTTCTTTTTTATTTTCTGGTTTTTTTTTTGTATTTTTCTTTTTTTCAAGAAATGTCAATGTCAATCGATTGCATGCGACATGCACACACACTTGCCATGTAATACTTTGTGCGCACGGCTTTTGACATTTGACAGCTGCGGTACGTGCGTGACAAATAAAAGCCGTTTTTAATATTATAGCATACAAAAAATTATTTATTTATTTATATTTTTTGTTGTTTTTCGGAAGCACAAAAAAAAAAACAAGCATGCAAAATACTTTAATGTTAGCACAAACAAATGACAAATTGTATGTGGCAGCATTGCATAGCAAAATTGTCTCAGGCAAATCATTAGCAAATCTTAAGCACAGAAAATATTTTTGTTGACATAAATATTCGTGACTGTGTGGCTGTCCTGCTGTCTTGCTCATCACACTCTCTCTGTCTGTAAGTTGAGTTTTGTTTGTCTTGACATTAAGAATGCGCAATTTCTATTTACACAGCTGATGTTGATATATGTCAATGTCATTTAGCTGCTTCTGTTTTTGTTTTTGTTGTTATTGCTCTGTTTTGTATACATATACGCAGACGCATATATGTACGTACTATATATATGCATATATGTTTGTATTGCCTACTTTGTTAAAAATACTTAAAACTTAGTGAAAGCGTTTATAATATAGTGTGTGAGTTTATGCGAGAGTATTTTTGCAATAAGCAACTTATACTGCGCGTGGGCGTTCGTACATGTAATTTCAGTTTCAAAAATAAACAAAAAGAAAAATAAAATAAAACAATGCCCATTACTTTTGTGTTTCTCAAATATGACATTGATTTAATTCTGTAGTCGTTTTTCAAACAAAATGTGCCTAAAAATTTAATTTTAGCTGCTTTAGCAGTTGTTGTCACTATGCGTGCATACATCGGTATGTAAATACACTCATACATTCTTGTATACTATATGTTACGAGTAGACACTATGCAGCACAGGCAAACGATACATTATACAACAAATGAAATATTTAAAACAATTAATTTATGCATAGCATTTTGGCTATAAAATGTTTTACGTAGCCAATTAGTGCGTACGTCAACAATTGTTAAACAATGCACGTAGCCGCATAAAGCAACAATACAGCAACAACAACAACGGGCAGCAGCAACAACAAGAAAATGCTATTTAAAATGGTAGCAGCGTAGTCGCGCATGAACCGCAAATGTTGGCGCCAATTAGTCTCGCAGACAATCGAACAATGTTGCCGTAATTGCATAAAAACTACAAAAAACAACAACAACAACGTCAACAAAAAAAGAAACACCATAAGCAAACAAGAAACCATAACAACAACAATGTAAACAATAACAAAAAACAAGAACCACAAAAGCAGCAACTGCAGCATTACCAAGCAGCCACATTAGTTAGCGAACATTGTTACCCACAATGTAACAGTAGCGTAACAGTAGTGGGTAACAACGTTTCCCATTAACTTTGTATACTGTAGTAGTGCATGGCAGCATAGTGCAATAATGGCAACAACAATATTACATTATAGTCACATTAGCAAACGTCAACAGGCTGCTGCCGCTACATGCAAATGCTCGTAGACGAGTATCAAAATTTTGGTTGTGCTCTATGCGGTTTTTTTGCTTTAAAATTGTCGACAGTGTTTAAATTTTCGTGTTCAAAACGCGCTCAAATGCATAAATATTTATTTGTTTGCATAATTTATGCGTGTGGCATGCAAATAATAATAACAACAACAACAACCACCGCGACAACGAAATGTATAACAAAATGCCTCGCCTGCTGCATAAATAACTAACTAAACGTAAAATTGCTGGCAAAATAATTTATTTTTGATATAGGTGCGAAATATTTGTCGCAACGAATTTATTTTCGGTTAAGCGAACTTTTTTCTTTTTTTTTTTTTAAAACTTACTCAAGCAACGCTTATTAATTATTATGATTATTACGTTTTTGACACTTGATTATATTGCGTGCTGTAAAAATTCTTTTTATAATTGCATAGCAAGTGTAAAAGGTTCAGCAGCGTACTTAGTTAGGCAAGCGTGGACAGCAGGGCACAGCAGTTGCTTATGCGCGTGACGTCATATATCGCATGCGGTTATCACTCATAGAGTGTACTGCTGCGTAAGCTGTAATTTATAGAAATTTCAGTGCAATTAATTACAATTTGATGGTAATTGCTGACTTAGCAGTGATATGCTGTTAGCTTTAAATATAAAGTTGAAGTGAAATGTTATGGTGGCAGGAGGTGTTTTCCTCTTTATGTTGTTTGCTCAAGTGATGACAATAATAGAGACCACATTCAAAGTGCGCTAACGGCAACACCCAGCCGTGATCTGTGGCCTGCTTGGCATTATGTTGGCTACAAAGCCACACTGGCGCTATTATTTTAAGCTTTTATCGACCGCTTTTGTCATATTATTGACGAACGGCAGCTGTTTGACAATACTCATTAGTAGGCTGACTGCGTAAGGAGAAGTGTGCAAGGCACAAAAAAGAAAAAGAAAAAAAGAAACAAAATAACACAAAAAGTGGAATGAAACCTACGCTTAAGCCTTTGCTGGCAAAAACAGCTCAACTCGTCCGTCGACAGCAGTATAAAAATAAGCTACTCATCCGCTTAAATCGGATTAATTTATGATTTCTCTGCAGAGTTGACTTTCACTCACACACTGCACTCCTCCTCCCGCCCCTCTCATATTCACTCATTCTCTGCCTGTGCCGCTCTTACTCTTGCTGGCAACGCCTCGCTCAATTATTTCCTTTTTTTTTTTCTTCTGGTTTTTTTTTTTGTCGTTTTTCTTTATTTTACTCTTATCGTACATTTTCTATTTGAGCAACGTTTTTTATGCTTCATGTCCTTTGCTGTTGCTGTGGCTGCCATTGGTCCTGCTGTGCGCTGCTGCTGCTGCTGCTGCTACACGTTTTGCTTACTTGCTGTCTTTCTTTTTTTATGTGTATTTTACCAAAGGATATACGAACAGACAGCAACGCAAATACACACATACAATATACATTGACTCTGGACGACGTTTATATTTCATTATCAAGTGCAGGGTCGAAAGCATAAAAAATTTTATTGTATGCCAACCAAAAAAAAATAAAAAAAAGCAGCAGCTAGAGTAAAAATAAAAAACAAATAAAGCAAAAAGGACCATCAAGCAGAAAGCAAGAAGGCGCGTTGTTGTCGTTGTAGAAAATTCGCACAAATAATGCTGCAAATGGTACAAAAGCGTAAATTTGGTTTAGCAGAAACTCTTGATAAAAGGTAGCAGAGGCAGCAATAATAAAAAATGGAAAACAAAACGAAAAGGAAGCAGCTAACTGACATAGAGCAGCTATTAGCCAAAGCAGCTAAAGTCTAGACTTTATGTGTGGCCACACGGCGACTCATGCCACTCTGACTACATGACATTAAGTCTGTAAAGGAGTTAGCAAGCAGCAAGCAACGAGCAGCGAGCAGCGAGCATCCTGCCAGTGTCCTTTCATGCAGCGTACATTAATGTAAATCTGTTTTTCATGTTTACGCTGCTTTGTTATTGCATTCGTACATTCTTTTGTTTGTTCGTTTGCTTATTTGTTTATTTGCTTGTTTTGTTTTGTTTGTTTTTTTCTTTTCTTTACTTTACTTTACTTTGCTTTTAGCTGCCGCGGCAGCCATTAATTATATTTTCGCAAATATGGAAATTTATAATGAATTTTTCTAAAGTTTGTGGCTTGTTTGACTTACATACGAGCTTACGCGCGTGGGTTGTTGCAAAAGTAAACGAACTTGCAAAGAAAATAAACGAAAAGCTAATTCATTACGTTATGGTTGCTTCAAAGGAAAACAAGTTTAATTATATATATGTCTCATGCGCATATATCATTTTTGTAAAGGTTTATATAGGGTTTTTTGTTCTTGCAATTAAACACAATTACTGTGTTTTTTTTCGAAATATGCCTCATATGCTGCTGATAAAAAAACGCCTGAAAAGTGAATGCATAGGCGCATGCGATGGCTATAAGGCATATATATGCATACATATACATATGTGAAAAAATACTCAATTTTTCGCTGTTGGGCTTTTGCTTTTGAAAGCAGCTTATCAATAAAAATTATACCATTCGCATACCAAAAATTTGACGTCGACAAACCGACTTTGATATGGCAAGCGTCAGCTAATTATTAGCGCTGTTACTAAGGAAGCTGCCCTCGCACATATATAAATACATATATCGTATTTCAATGCTTTCAGCATTTGCTGCTTAACAAATCACTCAGCATGTCGCGCTGATTTATGCATATGTATTGTAATATATGTGGCTTAAAATGCTTGAACAGAAATGCTCGCATATATGTATATGTGTGTGTGTGTTCATGCATATGCAGTCAGTCCGTCAGTCCGTTCGTCAGTTGGCTTTAATCACTCAATACGCGTTTAAAGCGTGCGCCTTATGTCAGTGCACAATGTAAGCCAAACCGCAACTTTGTTGCGAATATTTGTTGCGGTTTTGCCTTGTGCTATGCCTTTTGTTTACGCTTAACGCATAGAGAAAAGAAAAAAAAAACAAGAAAAACAAAGAATTCACTTTCAGTAAAACTTTCTTCGTTGGCAGCAGAGTTGCGCGGCAGTATGACGGTGTGTAAGGGTGTAAGAGTGTAAGAGTGCGTAGCCAGCGATTTGTTATTTGCCGCTGACAGTATCATCAGCTGCGGTTGGTCTCAATTTGCTATGACATTTTATTAATTACGCAACTTGCTACAATGTCATTGTTGTGTAATCAATTGTGAAAATTAGTGAAAAACCGCATATGCAGCACACAGCACACAGAGCACGGAGCACAGCACAGTAGGGAGTACACAAGGCACAAAGTGTGCTACGAGATACACTTGAGTGCGAGCACAAGTTGCTGTCACTTGCATTTAGTTTAATTTAAGCAGATTGATGTGGCTTTGAGGCCGTTGCTGCTTTGCTTCGGTTTGCTTCGGTTTTGTTGCTCGTAGCTCGTTGCTTGTTGGTGTGGTTGCCTGCCTGCTGCCTGCTGTCTGTCTGTTATCTGCTGCTTGCTGCTTGTGGTGTATGGCATATGCAATGAACTTACAAAATCGAATACATTTGCGTATTAAAAATTTGAAAATTTAAAAAGGTTTAAAGGTTTTGCTTTTGCTTAACCTCAGCACAAAGTTTTAGCAATTTGCGGCTTTCACGGTCTTGTGTTGCACAGCGCAAGTTGCCAAAGCAGCAGCTGACTTTTGACAAGACATAGGCAACTGTCATGTGCTATGTTATGAAAAGGGTACAGCACCAGCAGCAGCAGCAGCCATTTGTTGATTTACCCTTTGCTGTGTATCCTTACAGGCTCATTTTAATTTGAAAAATGCTGCCTTGCAATACACAATTTTGCGCTAATTTTGTTATGACTTTTGTGCCGAGTGAGTTCCGTCGTTTAAAAAGTTGCTTTTAAATTTCTTTAACAGACTGTGAACATGCGAAATACTCATGCTTAAAATAATTCAATTGCTTAATATAATTAATTTTTGCAAGCATCGGCAAATTGATTGTGTTGATTTACAATAACCTGTGATTCATCTTCACAACTGTCAGCAAGTGCACGCCTTTTGTTAAAACAAGCGAAAGAGCGAAAGCAACAACAATAAACGCAAGGACAACGCCTAGACTTATCAATTGGCTGTTTGCTATCTCTGCACTGTGTGTGTGTGTGTGTGTGTGTGTACACACGCTCACAGATAACTCGCATACGTACGACAGTGATTAAGTACCAGGCAACAGCACACAGCATGAGCTGCGCACAAATGTCAACGTTCTGTTTGATTGATTATCAATTTACCGTATCGAATTAAGGCATGCTGCAGCAGGTACTCGAGTTAAACTTTAAAATGTGTTGGTAGCCGAAAAAAAAAAAAAAAAAAAGCAAATAAAAAAAAAATAAAGAAAGAAAAAAAAAATATACTGCAAAAAGCAAGAATTGCCTGGCTTGGTTTAGCTTCGCTAGCTTTTAGTTGCTTCGTTTGCTGTTGTTAATCAGGGCTAAAGCAAAGTGTTAGGCATGGTGACAAAGTTGCTTTGTCAGCTGTGTGCGCATAGATAGCATAGCATAGCATAGCATACCATACAACAGCAACAGCCGCAGCAGCCACAGCAGCGCTTAGCTTCCGTTTCCGTTACCGTTTTTGGTTTCCGTTTTATTTTTTTGCCATATCCGTTCAATTTTTTCCAGTACGTTTACGTTTTGTTGCTAAATGTTTGCCACAACAACAACAACAACAACAACATCAACAATATCAGCATCAGCGGCAGCAGCAGCAGCTTCATGTGGCATTAGCTACTGCTTTGGCCAATAGTCACTCGTATCTTGATGTCTTTGCGTTTGCTTCTGCTTCATTGGCTTTGCCAGTGTAAGCTCGTGCATGCATACTATGTAAGTATGGTATGCGTGCCTGGAGCACGTCTTATTTAGATTTATACTGAGTTGTCGATTGCATGTCGGCAGCCGCATGGCCGCATGGCCACATAGCCACATAGCCATGTAGCCGCATGCCTAACATGCCGAAGTCAAGTGCAAGTCTGCGAATTGAATTGCATGCAAGAAGTAGCTGGCAGCGCTAATATACCATTGCTGCTGCTGTTGCTGCTGCTTCTTCTTCTTCTTCTTCTTCGTCTAGTGCTTTTTTGTATATGCATCAGTTGCCGGGCAATGCCTTTTGCCGGAAATTATACTTATGTCGTAGCATATCCTTTTACAAACTGCAGGCATGCACACAACGTCAGCCTTACGTACTATGTACGAAATAAGTAAATGCTATGTATGTTTGTGTGTGTGTGCGTGTGTGTATGTGTGTTTGTGTGTGCCCAGGCAATGGCAAGAATTGTCTGCCATGTAGTTTTTCTAACTCATGTCTCTCATGTGCTTTTCGGCTAAGACTTGCGATTGCTGCTGTTGCTGTTGTTGTAGTTGTTGTTGTTGCTGTTGCTGTTGCTGCTGCGCGTACGTTTAAATAACACAAGTTATCCTTAATCCTGGCGTACGTATGCTCAGCATATTTTTGCGCTCAATTGTGGTTGTCGCCGCAGTTTGCTGTCTGCGCTTATTTTCGTTAGCTAAGCTATATATGTATGTATGTGCTTTTCGGGTTGTCCTTGCAAGTCGCATGTGGCAAGCATAAATCCTTCAGTGTGAAAATGCATGCTTCAGCGCACACCACACACACACAGCACAACACAGCACTGCACTGCACAGCGGAGCAGAAAGTTGCAGATAAATGCACACAATCATAAATTCATACAAGTTTTCCCATTTTTTGTTTTGTTTTTTTTTTTTCTTTTTTGAAAATATTTTGCTGCGCAATGTATTATCGTAACAAAAAAAAAAAAAATGATTCGATTTATGCGCAAGGATCAATTTTTTTGTAAAAACAATAAATATGTAACAAAACAAAAAATGAAACAGTTGAAGATAAAAAATAAATTGTCTGTCTGTGTTACCAAGTTGCAAAAAACTAATAACATAACTGCCGCACATGCAGCAGCACACGTTTTAGTATTTTATTATTTCTGTTTTTTTTTTTCGATTTTTATTGGCGCAGCATTGCTAAACGATAAACTTGTTTCAACGCATTGGCAGGCTAACAATTGCATATAAATTTGCAAGCCATACATGTGATATTTCAAGCAATAAGTCGTCGCAGGCAGCCACTTGGCGGCATATCAAATGCTTTTGCATTGAGCCGCTTAAAGTAGTTGTCATAAATAACAAACGATTTCTAAAAGAAACAAACAGAAAAAAAGAAAAAACGCAAATGCCGGCAGGACGATACAGCAGCAAGCTGGTGTGTAAGTGTAAGCTTAGTAGCAATAGCAACAACAACAACAACAACGTTAGCAGCTTTAGCCATAAATAGCAAACGATCAGCCAGGCAAGGCAGCAACGGAATGGCTAAATCCATAAGCCAAAGTTAGCAGCGCATAGCACACAGAACAATTGACGCTGTCGCTGCTGCTGCTGTTGACGCTGTTACTGTTACTGTTGACGACGACGCTGACGCTGACGACGACGACGAAGGCGGCGATGCTGCTGATGATAATGATGACAATGCAGTGCACTTACTTGCCAGGGGCCACACACACACACACATATATATATAAATGTGTATTTATGATCGCGTTAATGGTTACAATTAAAATCCAAATGCAGCAGCAGCTAAAATACACACACACATATACACACACACAAGCATGCAGTCAGACAGTCTGTGACAGACTGCGATTAAGAAGAGGCAGACAGCCACTGCAGCAGCAGCGTAACGTTTATTTTACCTGTGTTAATTATGATTCTTTGCTTGAGTTGTTTGTGGTTGTCTTTGTTGTTGTTGTTGTTTTTGTTGTTGTTGTTGTTATTATTATTATTGTTGCGTGTTTTACGTGCCAACACTAAAGCGGCCACAATAAATTGATGTGAACCAAATCGGATTGATTTTTTGTTTATAGCATCATCTGTACGGTGTCGGCTCGTGAATGTTTTAAATAGCGCTGAGTCACGCTAAAATTATTCATTTAAAAATATATGCGCTCGCGCGGGTGCACACTGCGCTGTGGTGGTGATGCGGTTGCCATATATTGTCTTTATGGTTACGCTTGGGGAAAAAAAGAGGCCACTTACATATTGACTGCATCGTTTCTATTTTCTTTATTTGTTTTGTTATTTTCTCAGCGCATGGCTCAGTTAAACTTAATGCACTCCTCCTCCCTCCAACTTTCTTATGTTTGCCACAGCAATGCGATCTGTGGTCTATTGGTTTCCTTCCTTTGGGTGTAATTAGTCCGTTGTCACATTTATTCTACACATAAATACTGTTAGCCGCTTGTCATTAAATATTTTTATTGTTTCGATTTGATTTAATTACCCAATAGATAATCAAATAATTTTCAAATTTTCTGTATATGCCTACCTGACTCGTTTTCGTCACTTGCTGGCAATTTGACTGCGCTTGTCTAAGCTGCAGCTCATGGACCTACAGTAGCTATTAACATGGCATTAAGCTTAAAGTGGCCACGTTTAGTTTTAAATTTTTCACACATGGCAGTTTTTCACATTTTATACGCTGCTCAAAGCAGCATTGACGTTATTCTATTTTTCTGTTTGCTTGATCTAAGCAAGGGTATTGCAGCAGCAGCAGAACTGCTTTACCGTCTAAGCCAGCCAAGTGGACTAACTGCAGTGTTTGAGACTGTCAATTGTGTAGTAGTAGCCTGCAGTTTAAGGGTTCCTACTGCGTTTTTCCCTGCTGCGTTGCTGCCTTACATTTTGCGTGTCATATATTGCCGAGATTTACTGAATTATTATGTTATAGTGCGCTTTAGCTGCTGTCATTGCTTGCGATTTAATTGTTTCTTAGACGCACGTAAGCAAAGTGAATTATGCCGCAAGTAGTGCTGCCAAAAACGTGCTGTGCTAACAACACCCAAGCACCGCTAACCCCCTAAGCAGCCCGTAGTACAATGGCAAACGCAAGCCAAGCAAAGTAACGACAGCACGAAGGTAAACTTAAAAAAAATGTTGACTGCTGCTGCAAAATGGCAAGCAGTGCGCGTGTTGAGCGTTGAACATTGTACGTTGCTGCTGTGCGTTGCGCAATCGCCTGTTGGGCACAGGACAGGATACAGGATATACTTGCACAAATTGCGTGCGCCAACGTAATCGAAATAAATTATGGGCTACACTGACTATATCCGCCTTTATCCTAACTCTGTTGCGCTTCGTTGGCGCACGTTGAGCAGACAGCAGACAGTAGACAGTAGACCAGACCAAGCAGCTAAGGCGGCACACCTACCAAGCACACCTAACATACACACACACACACACACACACACACATCGATACACCGACACACAGGAAGCACACACAGCTAACTCAACTCAACATTACACTGACACGCTTATGTAGCATCATCAACTTAAGCTTTAGTGCTTTGAGATAATTGTGCACGTGCGTGTATGTGTATGCGCGTGTATGCATGTGAGTGTGTGTGTGTGTGTTGCGATGGTGGGGCGGTTTGCATGCGTCTGCGTCTGCCTGCGCAATGGTGCGAACGACGGCAACAACTTCTGTTGGACTTTTAGTGCTTAAGGCGAATTATTGTTTTCATTGTTGATGCATGTCGGTTGCTTGGTGTGCTGCCTGCTTCCCATGTCGCTCGGTCGCTTGGTCGCTTGCTTTACTACACTGCTGCGCATTGCTTCAATTTATTTATTTCTTTTGGGGTGTTGATTTTTTTTGCTTTTCTGTTGTTTTTTTTTTTGTTTTTTTTTTTCTCTTTTTGTTTGGAATTAATGAACGTGAAAAAGGATTAGCAGTGCTTTGTTTGTTGCGCACAGTCCTCGTCGTCGTCGTCGTTGTCGTCGTCGTCTGTTGCTGCTGCTGCTGTTGGTGTTGTGGTTTTGCGAACATAAACGTCATTGGCAAACATAAATGATTTGGCCATTTGTATTTGGCCAACGTGCTGCTGATAAATTTTAAGCCCAATTAGTGCGCAATTTTAAGCATTTATGCAGACTATTAGCAGCGCGTTATCAATGCAATTAATGTTGTGCGCAATTAGCAATTGACCAAAGCGATGATGGCAGCAGCAGCAAGGCAGCGGAATTGTGCCATCAACAGTTTAAGTGCTGAAAGCTTTTACGTGCCTATGTGCGTGCACATACAAGTTTTCACGTTTTATGCATAGCATAAGCTTAGGCGCATAATGCCAGTGAGTGAAAGCCTCTGGGCGCGCACTTGCAGGCATATGAATTAACGAAAGAAATCGTATATGTATAATATTATTTATTATTATTACCAAAGGCATGCGTGTGTGTGAGTCTTACTAAGCGCCGTATTAAATCTGCTGGCATTGCTGTTTATACACTTGTGTGTAAAATTATAGCAGTTTTTTTTCTGTATTGGTTGAATTTTTGATTTTTTTGATTATTTTAACAAACAGAAGATAAGTGTGACCATTCCCCGCGGTACCGCCGCTAGGCTTTGCATCGAGGAGGTGGCTGTTTTATTAGCTAGGCTCTTCGCAGTGTATCAGCAGCGCGAAGTGGAGACATCAAGCGCATCCTGCGACCCAATTGGTGGTCGACTCCATCGTGAGCCCCACTAAGTTATCAGGGGTGGGTACTTCGCCCAGGACTAAACGTAATTGACTTCTTGAGGCAGCAAACCTAGGGCAAACAAAATCACAGTTCTCCGCGTCTTCAATAAAGCCATTTCCACGTGCCGGGCATAAGGTTGACTCATCATGTCCAAAGCAGGATATGCTCTGAAGCATCCGTGGGAGCAAAGTAGTTATGTCAGATGGAAGATTACTTCCCAGTGTGGCCATCTTTTTCTATTCTGCGGATTAGTCTACAGGTTCAGAGTCCTTTACTGGATTGGTCCCAACGCGTTTGCCGAGTAGTGAGGCTTTCATCCTCCTAGTATTGCACGCAACCGCCGCTTTTTTGTTTTTTTTAACTAAAAAAAAAAACAAAAAACAGTTTCAATATTTGATTTAGCTGCTGCGCCTTACACTAAATAAATTATATATTTTGCAGTGTATGTCTGTTCCAACATTAATCTTGCAGCTCTATTCACCTAATATTGATGTGAAAGAAATAACAAATTAAACTATTTGGGCTTTGTCTATGCAGAAATGTGTGCAAAAGTAAACTTGAGTATATTTTTATGTGTAATGCTAATATTTTACTCACAGATGTACTTACCATACCCTATATATAAAATAGCTAGCTAAATAGCTGTCTCTCCGTCTATTTGTCCATCTGTGAGTCTGCCTACCAACTATCTGTCCGTCTGTCTGTTTATCTGTCTCTTTGTCTTTCTATCTGTTTGTCTGTCCGTCTTTTTGTTTGTTTGTTTGTTTATTTATTGTTCTCACGCTCATCATAGCATATGGTATTGGCCTATGCTACTACCGAAGCTCAATGTCAGTCATTGTTTACATGCCTCTGGGCTATTTTTGCCGTTAGTATGTAGTTATGTGCTCACACGCACGCACACACACAGACATATATAAATATATATATATATACAGCCGTAGACACACACTGCGTATACATTAAAACATTATGTCATTGATTTGTGTGTGCATGTGTGTCTTATTACTGTCCATAGGAGTTTTATACCTTACACACATACACATACACAACATGCATACACGTACACGTCTTATAGCTGTATGCTTATTTATTATTAACGTTTGAGTAAATGCGCACGGCAGTAAGCTACACAGAATTTTTCCTAAGCTTTATGGCATACTTTATTTGAAATTGAGACATTTTCTGATTTATTGCGCTGCATCTTAAATAAATATAAATAGAAGCGGAGCAAGGGTTTGCCGGGGTTGGCAGTACGTTATGTTAAATGTTTACTTAGCAGCATATATTTAATTTGCTTAAAATTGTTGATTTTACTGGCATGACATTGCCTGTCCTGGCCTTGCCTTGCCATGCCTTCAGTTGCCTTGCCTTGCCTTGCTTTGCTTAGCATTTCATTACTTAGCCAAGCAATAGTCAGTCATCAGTTTGCACAAACTTAAAGCAAGTGCTGGCTTGTCTTATACGAGGGTAAGTCAAAACGTTGTTGCAAAAATTGAAAGTACTACACAAGTTTTGTTTTTCTGACTGTTGGCAACATGAACTGAATTGCTTTTGATGCAAAGTTGCGTCAACTTCGTTGTCTGCAGTAATGTAACCATACAGTGAATTTCGCACAAATTTTAATGGTACATAGCTGAAAGTTGCTGCTTATTAAAAAGTACAGCAGGGACAACATTACGCACTGCAAGCGTTTTCTAATAACTTATTGACTTGCCCTCGTTGTCTGTCTGCTGCTTTAAAGTGTTGGCGTATTTTAAACTAATTGAATGCCTGCCTTGGTTGGCTGTACATGGTCTGCTGTTTACGCCTGGCACGCGCTGCTGGCTCACATTAAGAGCTTAGCAAACAACTTTTGCAACTTCATGCTTCAAAAATTCACGATTTTGTTAATCAACACAAACGACTTAATCCAAATTGAATGAACTACGCAGCGCTATGCCAAAAGCGGATCAGCATTTTTCCACTTGCACTTTTTTTTATTTTTTTTTTTTATTTTTATTTGGCTGCTTTTGCGCGTTTTTTGAGCAAACGAAAAGCAAAGTAACGAGAGAGAAAAAAAACCTAAAATGAAAATGAACAAAAAATTTACACATTTTTCGCATTTTCATGCGCCGTGTAATAGGCACAGCAGCAACATCGTGCGTGCAGCAAAAGCAAGTTAAAAAAAAAAAGAAAAATCAAAAAATAAAAAACACTGAAACAATTTCAAACATTTGCCAATAAATGTCTGTTGCCAGGCGTGGCCGTCGTCGAGCCGAGTAGCTGCGTACTTGCTAGTTTCATTGCGTTTGTCCTTTCTTACTTTTTTTTTTGCCTTGGTTTTACTTTTTTCAGTTTTATATCTGTTTTTTTTTTTTTTTTTGCTTTTCATGGCGTTAATAGAGTACGCACGCGTTGCGTAAAATCGGCTCAGGTGTTAGCTTAAGCTCGCTTACGCTGAAAGCATATTTTTTTTTTCACAAAGGCAGACAGGCAGGCAGGAGAGTCAACAGCAGCAGTTGTGTGTATGGTATATCGCATACAGTTTATGTTGCGGCCTTTGGCGGTTTGAGCAGAGCCATGCCTGCTGGCACGCAAACTGGCACAGAAATAATGTGTAGAAATTCGCACTACACTAAATTGATGTTGTGTAGAGTATAACGCAAAAAAAAAAAACAAAAAAAAGAAGCACAAATAAAAAACGTAAGCAAAATGCAACAGCAAGTATAGCAACAACAATAACAACAAGAACATATACAGAAGCTAAAAGCTAAAGGCATAGAAATGTATAACGTGCCGCACCTATGCTTCAGTTGATAATGTAATAAGCCGCTTTTTATGACCTCCTCATGCTGTAGATTTAGGTCGGCTTGAAATATGGCAGATTGCCTGTTTGCCTGCCTCTTTGCCTGTTTGCCAGTTTGCCTGACTAGGCGCTGAAAGTGTTTAAGTGAAATATTTTCAACGTGATTTGTGCATTTGCTTGCTATGCCATTTCTGTCGGGCTGCCTAAATTTTGTTCAGCTGTCGCATTTGTTGACCTCAAAAATTTTGTATCGTTCTTTTGACATAACTAACTAAGTACGACACAGGTACGCATCGTCTATTATGGTAATATCTGGCTCAAAACGCTTTGCAGTCACTCTCAAAGCATGCTAGAGTGAGGATATACTATACACTTAATCCTTTTGGCGCTGAACCTTGCATAAGCATAGATTTTTTTCGAAAACTTTTTTTTTTTTGTATTTGGTAAACCGATAGAGTTCTTCTGTAAGATGTAGCTAGTATTTTAAAGCATAGCTGTACTGATTATGCATGCTCTACATGAACTATTAATATGCCGTCTCTTACATAGCATTGTGCAGTTTAAACAGATTCCTGTTGGAAAAATTCAGGCGCAACATTTAAAATTTGTAAAACTTTCAAGTTTTAGCTTCTGCAAGTCTTTAACTGACCTGACCTGCTGGCTTATTTAAATTTTTAAACATTATATACAAACTTTAATCTAAACTTTGCTTTTCTATTATACAGTTCATTAATTGAACTCTAAGCAATGTGCTGCTTTTTTTTGTTCGTTTGTTTTTTTTTTTCTGTTTTAAGTTGTAAGAGGCAGTTTACATTATTTAGGGCACTTAAATGATTACCTTGCAAAGTAAACTGAGAAAACCCGAAATCGAAATAAACAAAGCGCAATGTTATCCCTTCAAATTAAATAAAACTGGCAACCTTACAATGTTGAATTACCCAATAAGTTGGACACTGACTGATTTTGAATAGAAAATGTACATCAAAAGGACAACATAAAAGTGTGGCTATAAAGAAAACAACAACAACAAAAAAAAAGAAAAAAACACAAAAACAGAAGTTAAAATAGGAATAAAAAAAAGAAATACAACAACAACAACAACAAATAAATATATAAAAACGAATAGTAGTTCAAAACATGCTGACCCAAATGCATCATTGACAAACGACAAAAACGCACGGGCAGCAGACATACACACACATACATACATACATAGAGCATAGCACAGGACACCGAGATAATTTCCAACATTAATCTTGCTACAAGCAATTTGTCTCTCTGCTGCTCCACGTACATTACAACACAAACAAAGACGCAGCGTGTTGGTCAATGGTCTGCTCTGGTCTGGTCTGATCTGGCCATGTGCCCTCTCCGCTGTTTGCCTACGGAGTGTGGCAATGGCAATCGCAGTTGAATTTTCATTTTGCCACCGCAAAAACGAACTACTAAGGCTGCAATAGTGTCGTCCTGCTGCTGCTGTTGCTACTGCATGCACATACACACATACACACACACACACACACAATTTAGTGGCAGCCAACTTTGGTTTGAGCAGTGCTGCCCTGATCAACTCAACTAAAATGCTGCTGCTGCTGTTGCTGCTGTGCAATGCGAGTATGCAATGAGCATTGCGTAGAAGTTGCAGTTGGTTCGTGTCTCCTGGCTTCTGGCCGCTGCCTGTTGGCTCTTGTCTCTTAGCTGTTGCCTGTTGGCTGTTGTATCAATTAATGCACAACTTGCCAAAAAAAAATAAAAATTGGTAGCAAAAAAAAGGACGTCAAGTGTTTCGAAAAAACAAATATGCGAAAAATCAATGTTGGTCGAGTGCAGTTTGCTGCGTATTTAGAACTTAAATGGTTTGTGTTTTACTTTATTTATTCATTTATCTTTTTTAGTTTTTTTCTTTCGGTTTTTATTTTGTTGTTGTTTTTCTGTAAATGGCTCAAGTAGCAGTTGTATGCCTGCGTAGTTAAGCAGCATTTAACGAGCTACGACTGTGGCCAAATAAAATAAAAGCCTTGCCTGCTGATTGCTGCCTGCAGCCTACTGCCTGCCTGGGCCGCTACGCTCTGCGCTAGACAACTATGTACAGTCCGTTATCCTTTTGCGCCACTTTAAAGTTTTAAAATTACGTGTTGCAGCCGTTGTGGCACGTCGGCTACGGCTTGAAGCACGTTGTTGGCATTAGAGTATTTACGGATTTTACACTTAATTGTTTTTCACGTTGAGTTGAGTGTTTCAATTTTCAAGTGCTGCTGATTTATTTATTTATTTTTGCCTGTTTTGCCTCTTTCTCTTACTCCCTCTCTGTCTCTCTCTCTCTCCCTCTCTCTCGCTAAGTGAGTTTTTTGTCTTATGGAGCAAGGCGTGCAGTTGTTGCTTGCTTGCTTTTGTGCCTGTGCCTTTTAATCACGTAATCATTTGAAGTGCTTTGCCCGGAATTGGCACAATGGCTTGACTGGCAACTACAGCAGAAGTGTTAGCAGCGTCAGCAGCAGCAGCAGCAGCAGCCGAAAATTGAAATAAATATTTTACGTTGAGCATTTAATTGAATTAAAACGAATTTTCGCCAAATTGCAAATTGTTAAGTTTGGCAGTGTGCAGTCTTAGGCCAAGCATCGACAGCATTGTACAACATCGTGCAGTCAGTCAGTCAGTCAAACAAAGCAGGCACATACATACATATATACATACATAGTACATATACGTATACAATATAAAAAATTTACTATAGCAACTGACGAGAGAGAGAGGCTTGCTACGCTGCACTTGCACATGTATTGTTGTGCGCCTAATTGTATTTTCTCTGATTGCAATTACTTTGGCACACATACACACACACATACATACACGTGCATATAAAGGCACAACACGCTTTTGCCGACAAACGAAATCACAACAACGAAAGTAATAAAAACGCAGCAGAGCGCAATGCATGTTACTTTTGTTACTTTTGTTGTTGCTGTTAATGCTTTAGCATTAGCTTTGGCTTTGGCTTTGGCTTTAATTCCCAAAAGGTTGGCAGACGACGGCTCGTTATGTGTGCTTTTGTATGTGCCGACAAACTCAAACGAGCAAATCATTAATAGTCTTTGACTGCAGTCGCACCAGCAGCCAGCAGTCAGCCGAAGTCACAACCGAAGCGACACAACCGAAGCATCAGCCGAAGTCGATGTCGAAGCAACCGCGAACGCCGCAGTAACATTGACGACAATTGTAATTTGGCTTGGCAACTTAGCAGCTAAGCTGGCCATGTTGCCATCATATTGCATTGGCCGCAGTGTTCTTCTGCTGCTTCTTCTTCTGAGTTTGTTGTGTACTTGCTGACGTCGTCAATGCTGCTGCTGCTGCTTACTGGTTATTTTTGTTGTTGTTGTTATTGTGGTTGTTGTTGTAATTCGTTCGTTCGCTCGTTCATTAAATAATAATACAGCGTGAACGTTGTCGATTGCAATTATGACAGCGTACAAGTAAATGCCATTTATTTGTGTGACAGTGTTGTGTTCTCTCGTCTTGGTTATTGCGTGGGTGCTGCGCGCATTAACGTACCTTTTATATATATATATTTATATGTATATGTGTTTGTATATTTTTTGTTTGCTGCCGTGGATGCTGCTGCTGCGCTATCTTGCGGCTTAGTTGATATTCCTTGTTTCATTAAAATTGTCTTTTGTTCGACTGGCATGTCAGCATAATGAAATTTGAGTGCCATCATTCATTGTTGCAGCAGCGAAGCATCAATAACAATAGCAATAACAACAACAACAACAGCGGCAGCAGCAGCAGAATCATCAGCAGTAACGAGTAACAACAGTACAGCAACAGCAACAACTACAACAATAAGCACAACAACCCTCGTTAGCTGCTGCACGGTTTTGCTTTTTCTTTTCGTTTTTTATTTTTTTTTTTCGCTTGTAGAACCTTTGCGGTCGGCGGTTATTTTGTTTTTTTTTTGTATTTTTTGTTCACTTGGTGGATTGGTGGATTTTACGTTTGTTTTCTTCGCTTTTGACATTTGCCTGAGATTTTCTTGTTACGTTTACATGGAAGTCAGTAAATGTGTTTACAATGATTGATTGCTATTTTTTTTCTCGCTTATTTTTTTTCGGTTATTTTTTTGTAGATTATCAAAGCATTTTTATTACATTGCTGTGGTTTTATTTTTTTGCTGCTTTTGTTTGGCATTTGTGTGCGTATTGCGCTTTAAATTCTAAAGCATATTTATTTGTTTAGTTTTTGTTTTGTAGCAAATAAAAACAATTTTTCAGCATAAACATGGCAATTGCAGTGCAATGCAAACAAACGTCGCTTATTTCCTGTAAACAAAAAATTATAACAAATATAAAAGAAAAGGCGGAAAAAAGCAACTAGAAAACAAAGTATATTAATTTATCTATTTTGCGCACATATAAACAGCAACAAGAACAACAACAAACACAACTTCTGTTTTGACCTATTTTGCAGCAGCAAACGGTTATGACCAACTAACCAAGTCACTGCATGAGTGCTGTTGCATTTTGTGTTATTTTCTCTTGCTTTTAAATACTTCAACACCAAAACAAAAAAAAAAATAAAAAATAAGAAAAAAACAGAAAGAAACAAAATGAGAAATTAAAAAATAAACATATAGCCTGGCAGGCAGCAAATTAAAATTGCCTATTTAGTTGTGCAACTTAAAATGAAACGGAAAACTTTAGAGCAAATAAATATGGCAACAAGAAACAGACAAAAACAAAACTACAATAAAAAAAAAATTTAAAATAAATACAAAAAAAATGGAAAAACCTAAATAACGACAGCAACAAGAACAGCAAATTATATGTAAGCATATACAAAAAGTGTATAAATGCAGCAGGAAAATGTTGCTGTGCTGCACACCACATGCACGTAAAATCCGTATTTGTATAATGTAAAACCCAGAAATGCATGCAACACGTGCTGCACTGCACGAGAAGTGCGAGGAAATAGGCGGCGTACGAGAGACGACGTGCCTGCCACAAAGTGCTGATGCTGATGCTGCTGATGCTGGTGTTGCACACGTGTAAACAGACGGCAGCGGTGCAACTATCAAAATAGAAAATTCCCAAAAATTGTTGTGTGAAAAGCGGAAAACTCATGCTGCTGCACGCGTAATTATTAACAGCCCTGCAAGTATAATTATGAGCAAGAAACAATAAAAGAAAACAAGACAAAAAAAAAAAATTAACAAAAACAAAGAAATAGAAATATATACATAAGTGCTGCGGGTAGCAGGTAGGTGCGAAGTGGCAAATACACAACAGCCACAAGTCGGTTGGGTTGGCTTGGCTTGTCTTGTGTTGGGTTGGGCACATTGTAAGTGCTTAGGCAGATATTTGCTTTTAGCATTTTGATTATAAATCAGCTTTCTTTAAGTAAATAAAATACACATGTCTTCGAAGAAATACCAACAAATGCTATCTGTGAAAATATAAACTTGAAACTCTTTAAACTTGGCGAGCTCATAACATATTTTAATGGAATTGACATTTCTCCCATAACGTTTTCGTTACAGTACCCACAAAATGTATGCTCTGTTCGCTGCTTTGATTTTCTATTCCATATAAATCTAGCTGATCATGTCTTTTCAACGTAAATGTCTTTATTTCCATGATCAGTCTATTAATTTCTACTCTTCTACAGTTTTGTCTTGGGTCTATATTTTCATAACGCTCTAGGCTACTCCCAATGGTGCATTCATTTACTTTGCGGACAATGTGCAGACATTTGAATTTAATTAAGATAGTTTCGTTGCTTTTGTTTGCTTGCTGGGTTGTGGCACAGTGGCTTTGCTGCAGTCCATACAATATACAATAACAATTTTCTTAAGGTGCTGCATAGTGAAGTGCATTTATTTTTCATTTATAGCCTCCTTTTAGACAGCACCTTTTGAATTGACAACATCGACGGCTAATTCGCGCACTTACTTACTTACGACAGACGATGTCCAATGCCTATTGTGGATTTTGTTTTATTCACCTCATTTGGTCGACCCACGACTGTGAGGATGTTCGTAAACGAAGCAGCGGACTTTATCGAAGTGCAATCTAGCTCGGATTTGTTTATACCCTCTAACAAAAAATGGTAAAGGTATATTAAAGTTGTGCAGATGTATGTAACAGGCAGAAAGTGGCGGGGTATATATATTTTTGATCAGCATCGAATGAAGAGTCGATCTAGCCATGTCAAAAACCCCTTTTGCTTTTCAACAAATTTTCATCAAAATTTGTCAATAATCAACTGAAAGTCGCGGCTCGTCAAAAAGTAATATGACATCACAGCCAGCGACTTGAGCCAAGTTGAGCGCCTGAATCTGCCTGCTAACTAAGTCTGCAGTGTCTTGTTAACTAAGCCAATGAGTCGGTGGCCCTTCTTGCCATAAAACCAAAGCTGTCGTCGCTGAGAAAGTTCATTTTGCTGAAGTTGCACAGCATTTGATCTTCATTTGGTCTTCTTTGTTCTAAGTAGTTCGTCCTGTATCTGTCAATTGTGATCTGTTTCGAGTTTTCAATCGTCTGCGTGTGTTTGCATAAAGTAAGTGGAAGGATTTGCGCTCAATAAAGGTTTGCCGCGCAGCATTTTGGCTGTACTGAAATTTTTGTAAGCTCTGTACTGTGTAAACCACATTTAGGTGTCCTTATTGTTGTGTGCACAGAAATGTTTGCCGCCAAATTGTGCTACGCGCATTAAATTCTTATATATGTATATTTTTACGTTTCTTAGTTGGGCGGTGCAGATTAGGGGGCATGGGGTGGCAGCAGACGTAATTGCGTGCTTACTGGCACGTTTGTCGTCTGTGCTTATAATGAAAAACGTCTAAACCAAAACACTGGCACTGACAGCTTAGCGTTGCGCATGTAAGTGTTTACAGGCTTCATTTGAATTTCATTTATGCGTTGTCAAAAATAAACTTGACAGCGGTGTGCTGCACAAAATACAACAAAAAAAAAAGAAAAAAAAAATATATAACAAAAATACCGAAAAGAACTAGAAGTACAACAAAAACAAAAAATAACAACAAACACACACACAATAAACCACATAATTCAGTTGAGAGAAGACTAATTAAAATTTTGTTTAACCCTTGCTTGGCATAAATGAAAACGCAAAGCCCAGGCCAAGCAAACAGCATTTGAATGAGGGCCAACCAAATGCCAGCAGCGCGAAAGAGACAAAAGGAATTTTACGTACGCGCACACACTAAGCTACCAAAAAGTACGCTTAATACCAGCAAAAATCCAACACCACTGCATAAGGTGAACTAATCCAGAGCTAAACCAGTGCCAGACTTAACCCAAGTCTCTCTCTATGTGTATGTGTGTGTGTGTGTGTGTGTGTGTGAGTGTGTGTATTGTGTTGTTTTATGCCAAACGATCAACCGCCCAATGGTTAAGCTGCGTCGGTAAAGCAAAAAATAGTAAAAAAAAAAAAACAGAACAGAACACCTTTAACCCGCAAATACAGTACTGCCTCAAAAACGTTTACCTTGAAATGTTTACTATGCGAAAATGAGATTTACATCAGCTATTATAATATCAAATATACATTCATTATTTATGCGAATTTGCGAACCTTTTGTATATGTATGTGTATGTACATATGTATTGCACATTATAAACTTCTTAGGGAGCGCATCGACAAGGGAATTTTGAGCGTGCATATTGTTCCAATTTTTTTTTTTAAATTCAATTTTAATGCCATTTTTTTTTTTTGTCTTTATTTTTTTATGGTTGGCACAAAATATCTATAAAAATGCAAATAACAGTTTATTGAATTCGGAAAAAAATTTAAATACATTTTTAAAAAAAACTTTAAAATTTTAGCGTACTTAAAGTGCAGCGGAGCAACAAAAGAAGAAAGTCCTTGAATTATAATAATTTTTTTTTTCTGCAATGTTTTTGTTATCTCGTATAAGTTTTAATAAATTGTGTATGGCTGTTTTATATTTGAGTTCATGATTTCGAGGTAATACTGTACCCCACATAGCAAAGGGAACGAAGACACGCGTAAGGGAGCTTCTACTACGCACACCTGCTGTTTGATGCTTGTTGCTGTTATTTGTGACGTTGTTGTGATGATGTTGTTAATGAAAAAAATCTCAACACCCTTTCACTTAGATACAAAAGCAAACGCAATGTGCACACGCCAAACCCGCTGTGTGCATAAATACACACGCACACGCACACACATACACTTAGACACAATGGCGCGTAATTTCACAAAATTTACATTCCTTAATTAATCTTGTTTGCACTGTGGCAACGTTGGCTGCGATAGCAACAGCAAAAGCAGGCAACAGCAGCAGATAACAAGATTTAACTCACCTTCCCCCCACCTGCCGCTCGCGCACTAGCATTGTATGTACGTTGCTACTAAAAAGTTCCCCCTAAAAAAAAAAAAAAAGAAAAAAAACAGATATAATAATAAAGTATAAAAAAAAAATAACAGAAATGAAGAAAAAAAAAAAATTATGCCAAAAATTGCTTAGTGTATGCGTGAAAATATTGTTTATCCTTTCTTTTGCGCTGCGTGAAGTTGAAAACGACGACGGCATTTGCCAAAATGTTTTAGTCTGCATTTACACAACTCTGGCACTGCTGCCCCTATTGCCCCGGCTGCTGCCTGCTGCCTTACATTGATGCTGACGCTGATATGCCCCAAAGGCGAAACCTTACTAATGAAATTCCGTGAAATAGAGCCCAAGCAACATCCAACTCCAGCTCCAGCTTCAGCCGAAACCGAACCGTGCCTTGCGCTGAGCTGTGCCATGCCAGCAACAGCAACTGTTGTCACATTGTCAGCCTCCGTCTGACTGTCTGCATGTCTCTCTTTCTATCTCTCTGTGTGCCAGTGTGTGAGTGTGCGTGTGCGTGTGTCTGTCTGTCTGTCTTGCTGTCAGTGTCTTATTAACCCACATCCTGTGACGACATGCACGGCATCAGTTTACAGTCTAATGAAGCCTTTAGCACGTACTTGATTTATTTTAGCGTATTAATAGCAACAACAACACAATTTGGCTTAAATAAAACTTTCTGTGCGTGTGGCATTTAACAAAATTAAAGCGTCAGGCAAATGCTTTCGCATAGTAAGTAAGCAAGTAAGGCAAGTGACATCTTTTGGGCTAACGGTGAATCCCTATGTGCAATGTTAAATGGCTTAAAACAAATTTTAACCTTACTCTGCCTGTGCAGTGTGCCAGCAGGCGCATAGGCAGGGCGGATAGGCAGAGCACTTTATACGCGCTATGCTGCATTTGAGTGAGTGCGCCTGCCATTTGTCATATCTGCAACTGTCAGGTAATATGAGCGCAAACCGTGCGCGCTGCAATTGTAAAAGTTGCATGCTACAGTCAAACTACGCTATAATTTTTTCGACAGGGGAACAACACAAAAAATAAAATACCAAAAAGAAACACAAAC
The DNA here is from genome assembly GCA_037044495.1 of Stegana nigrithorax. Taxonomy (NCBI): domain Eukaryota; kingdom Metazoa; phylum Arthropoda; class Insecta; order Diptera; family Drosophilidae; genus Stegana; species Stegana nigrithorax. The sequence goes on along the minus strand of JBAMBQ010005112.1, from coordinate 9,663 downwards.
TCATACAGTGAAAATTCGGCACAGAGCAATATGAAATGCTAGAGTCACTTGGCAATTTCACAGCATTAAGTGAAGATGGAAGGTGATTCGTCGTTGCCAGTCACTAACTTTATAGCATATCAATTTACAAACCTAGCAACTTCTGTAGTTTCAAATTACGCAACAAACAAATATCAGAATTATTGCTAGCAACTTCTGCATCTCTGGCAACTTGCCAGTTGCCAAAAGCGTATTCAACTTTTAGTTGACAATATTTATGTACAGCACTGTAAGTTATGCGTTTGACAAATGAGTAGCAGTTTTCAAATTTGGTGACTTGACGATATGTCAGGTTCATATGCATTTTGGGCTGCTTTAGAATTATGTGAAAGTTATAAATTGTTCTTGCCAAAAATTCGCTAAAGAGAAATTCGTTATAGAGAAGTGTGACTGTATATTTTATATATAAGTAGAAAAAAGAAACTAAAGTAAATTAAAAAAAAAAATTATTTAACTACAATTTATGGAAGCACATATACACATTGCATTTGTTTCTTTTTATTTTGGTTTTTTTTTTATTTTTTTTTTGTAGCTTTTCTTTTGTGCATTTCTGCCACATTTGTTTTAAAATTTATACACACGTTTTTATGAGTTTTGTGCACACCTACGCATATCATGTTTATCATCGGGGGAAAAATAAAAAAGAAAGGCAACCGCAAACAAAAAACTTTGTGCAGACAATGCAGCTGCAGGCAAAGTGCAAAGAAATTGGTCAAGACCACCGAAACAAGCACACACACACCCACACACACACATACGAGATCGCCACGGCATGCGACAACAACGGGTGGCATCATTTTTAAGCAGAAAACAACGCACTGACATGCGAATTGATAATGTTTCTGTTACTATGCGCTGCAGTCGCTAGCTCTGAGCAGCCACATATGCATGCACATGCATAGCCACTACAGTGAAGGCACACTGGCGCAGTCTCATGTGCGTTGCACCGATAAACATGCTCACTTGCACGTGTTCTGTGCTTTGCGCTCCGTAAGCACGTTGGCAATGATAGCAATTCGTTTTATTTCTCAACAAAGTCTACTTTATGTTTTAATACACTTGTTACAAGCGTAAGCCAAATGCATAATAAGTTAATAAGTGCAATGCCACGAAATAAGCCGCGGTGTCGTCGATTAGCTGTGCTCCTGCCAATCAGCGCTGCAGCAATTGCAAATAGACGCATGGGGCTAACTCTGGCGCATGGGTTGCATAAGGCAGCAATGCGCGACCTTACGAGCCGACAACTCGTTCAATGCTAGTTTGTGGATTTTATTTTATTCACCACTGCTGGCATAGTCACCTCATTTGCTCGACCATTGTTGGCTGAGTTGGTCGATGTGCGTAAACATAGCAGCAGACTTCATCAAAGTGGAATCCAGCGCGGTTTTCGAATTTATTTTTTTTTATCTTGAGCGTTTCAACTTACATATACTTAATGCATTACATATGCATATGTGATCATACGTTTTATTTGTTTGTTTTAATTTTGCAAAAAATATAAACATTTTTCATGCTGGCCGCACAAAATTTAACAGTAAAGTTTTGACATATGCTACTTGTCAAAAAGCCATGTGACTTGAGTCTGCACTTATAAATAAATGGCTCACTTCAGTCCCCGAGAATGTTGCTTGTCGTACACCTGCCTAGTGTATAACACAACTTTGCGAGTGCTTAGAGAACCTTGGCTTAATTGTTGCTATAAAATATGCGCAATGCCTTTTTCAATCAAAGACGTTCACTGTTGTGCTTTTTAGTATGACAGCGTTGCATATGTAAGAGTCTGGGTCAGCCACTTGTCATTTCAAAAGATGCACGCCTATACTGAGTTTTCACTGTGGTTCGCTTTTATAAAAGCGGGTGTATCATTTGTCAGCCTGCTGCTGCTCACACATGCTGCAGGGCACTTAAAGTGGCAGCAAAGCAGCAATGATATGGCATAGAAAGCATTGCATATGCTATAAGACAGCACAAAGACTGCATTGCTGTGTAAAACCAAATCGTTTGTTTTTTATTTTTTCTTGTTTTTGTTTCTTTTCGTATTTTTCCATATTTTTATTAATTTGTGTTTTCCATTATTTATTTTATGCAAATTAATGCCAACGAAAATTCTTGGCAACTGCGCTTTGCTTTGCGAATTTTCATTAGTAAATATTTTTGGTTTTTAGTTTTATGAATATGCAACATTTATATACATACAAACAATATTGTAAATAATTGCACACCCTCTGCGCGTTGTTTGCTTGTTGCCAATGGCAACGACAATAAAAATACAATACAAAAAAAAAAGAAAAAAACCAAAAATCAAAAAAAAGAAAAAAACTACAAATGCACAAAAGTGCTGCGTATTGTTCGTGTGAGCTGTGCGTTTGTCATAATAAAAATATATTTTGCAATATAAAACAGCAGCAGCAGCCGCCGCAGCAAATGTATTGCAACGCGCAGCAGCAGTTACGTGCCAGAAGCAGCAGCGGCAACAGCAGCAGCAGCAGCAGCAACTCAAACCCGACAGCGTTGATTGCAATCATAATTTATAAATGCAGCTGACAGCGTCCTTTGTGCACTCGCACACTCGCATGCACACACACACACACACACACACACACACACACACAGTGGCGCACACTCACTCGTTGGCGCTTAAATGTTTCTTGTTGTGGGTTTGCAGACTTTATTTTGTGTTGTTTTCTTTTGCCATTTTTTATGTGTCCTTTTGCGCACAATGTTACTGCTGTGTTTTTGTTGTTGTTGCTGCTGCATTTTGTGTCGTTTGTGTTTTTTTTTTCTATAATTTTTTTCTTTTATTTGCCATGTCTCACCGCCAGTTGAGTCACTAACGATGAGTAAAATGTTTCGTTACGATTTGTTGGTTTTCACTTTGTTTTGCAAAGTTTTCAATTTTGCCTTTTATTATTTTATGTTAGGTTTTTTTTCGACTTTTTTGGCTTTTTCTTGGTTTTTTTTTTTTTTATTTTTTTCTTGGATTTGTGTTGTTGTTTTTGCTGTTGCATTTTTAATAAATTACTTCCGATTAATTCAGTCGCTTGTTTTTGCTTTGTGTGCGCTGTTTTTGATTTATTACGTATCGATGCTGGCCAGGCCACATCAGGCCACAACGGGCCACGGGCCAAGCCATCGCCGCCGCATGTAAGTTGTTGGCAGTTTGCGACTTGTAACTGCCACTTGCTGGCATATTTTTAAAAATGTTTAAAGTTTCAAAACTGCCAACGTTAAGTCACTTAAAAGTTGTCTTAAATTTTTTTTTTTTTTCTTTGTCTTCCTTTTTTGTTTGCAATGCTCTGCTGCCTTTTTAAAATTTTATTTATTTACTTTTTTTTACAATTTGAATTTCTTTTTTTTTTTGTTGCTTTGTGTGGCTTGCAGTTCAGTCATTGATTTTGCGCTTAACATGTGGCGTGTAAGTGAGTACATAGCACATTGTTCCTCTTATTTTTACTGAACTGTGTTTTGTTTGCTTTCTGTTGTTGTTGTTGTTGTTCTTGCTGCATATGCATAGACAGAAATCACTCTTAACCGTTTTTGCAAGCAGCAACGCTATGCTGCTGTGTGGTTTTGCAGATTTGTTTGTGCATTGTAATCCAGTGTAGACTTAGTTTTTATTATCCTTTTGCTCCCTCTTCTTTTTTGTTGTTCCTCTTCTTCTTTTTTTTTTTTGGAGCTGTCTATATGCGCCACTTGTTTGTTTTTGGCATATTGGCATACACTGTTTTTGGCTAGCCCGCGCGCGTTTATTTGTTTTAAAAACAAACACGAGAAAAAAAGGGCACACAGTCAAACATAAGCCAAAAGCTTAAAAATGTTTGCATTGACAACAAGCTGTAAAACAAAACAAAAGATAAAAATGCCATCCAAGCTCAGAGAGTGGGGTGCAGTGCAATATAAATGCAAGCACAACTAATAGATTTTTGGCTTAAAAGCAATTTTTGCAGCGTATCAGCAAAAAATTGCGCATATGCACAAAATAGATATAAAAAAAAAGGCAAAAAAAAAAAAGACAAGGAAAAACCCTAAAAACAAAAAGGGCAAAGCACACATTGAAGTATTTGACGTCTGGTGCTGCCTTGCGCTTTTTTGTTATATAAATTAAACATTTACTGCTTTTGCTGCCAACTTTCTTTAAACAAATATGAAGCTGCTGCTTGAGCAGCGCTGCTTTGTTGCCTGTCCATCTGCCTGCTCGCCCTGCCCGGTTGCCGTTCTGCTTGTCGGTCTGTTTGCATTGCCTGCCTGCCTGCCCGCCTGCATTACCATTTTAATTTAGTTGCATTTAGCTGCACGCTTGATTGCGGCTTAAAACAATTTTCTAGCAAGAATTTTTCTGCACAAAATAAATCAATTGTTCGCTCTACCAGTGGCAATGCTGATATGCAATATTTGTTTACATTTTAACTAAACATGCCTTAAATTGATTTATATCCAATTAAATATCTTCATAACTTTATGTAAATGCACTTTAAAACGCACATAGCCTATTATGCTGCCAAAAGGCGCAGTGTATACGGCATGTTGTGGTAAATTCTCTTGAGCTGTTGCTGTTGCTGTTGTTTTTGTTTTTGTTTTTGTTTTTGTTTTTGTTTTTGTTTTTGTTTTTGTTGTGCTGTGCTGGGCTGCGCTTTGCTGCTGTGTGCATGTTGTTTGCTTAGATGCTTGCTCCTTTGTTTTGTGTGTTTTCGTTTATGCCACAAATTCAATTTATTTTCTACGCACCTAATACACCGACCACAAGCAACAAACAATAAACAACAACAACAACAGCAGCAGCATCGCACAACGTACAACAATAACAAAAGCTAAAGCAAAAGCAAGAAATAACAACATTTAGCCACATAAACACACGCAAGAACACAGCACACAGTTAGATAAATAAATATATTTTGCATACGCAGACGTACGCAGGCGGCGACTGCCTGCTGCTGCTGGTATGTTAAATTTTGTTAGTTTTATTTATAAGCATAGATACTCGCAGGCATACATATGCACGTGCCGGATAGTCTGTGCGGAGATATACCACGGCTCTGGTGGCAGGCGTTTAACAATTGTTATTAGATTTGTGTGTATGCAAGTGCAAATGAAATTAAATTTGCACGCACTTAAGTGCAAGTGCAAGTGCAAATGCTGCTTTGCTGTTGCAACAAGGCTATGGCTGCTCTGCTGCTGCGGGTGGGTAATGCAGAGTCTAGCTGAAATATTTCGATTACTTGCAATTGTGGCAATAACAGCTTTTAAGCCTTTAATCAGGACAAGCATTGGGGCATTAAAGTTTAAGCATTTAATCAAATATGCTGCACTGCACACGATTGCACTTAATAAAAATCGCCAAAAAGTAGGAGAAAGCTGCAAAAGCAGAGGATGGAATGCTGTGCATTTGCTATAACGTAACAGACTTGACAGTTGTCGGCTATAATTGCAAATGGCATACAGATTACGCATACGCCATGCAAATCAATTAACCTTGGGCAGTTATCTGTTGGCATATGTTAATGTTTTCTGTTGTTGTTGTTGCTATTGTTGCTATGAGCAACTTAACTTGACAGCTAAGTAAAATCACATTATGTGGTTTACAAGACCCTAACAAATCTAACAAAAGCATGCATGCCAAGCCAAGCCAAAGCAAATCAAAGAGTCACAGTGTTGCATATGCTATTTCTTGTAAATTAAACAAAGCACTGCAAGAGCAAGTTGCAGTTGGGCACAGCAATTGCTGCATAGCTTAGATAACGTGAGTCTTGCGTATTTAATTTGGCTGCTGTCTGTTGTAAATCAACATTTGCCATTATGCGCAGTTCGGCACAAAGATTTTCGGTTGCCATAAACAATGACATTATGCTGCACAAAAGGCACGCAGGCACGCAGGCAAAGCAAGCTGGGCAGCGCAGCTTGTGCAGGACAGTGGCAGTCACTGACGCAATCGGAGTCGGGGCAGTGTCAGCTTACGCGCGCGTGCCTATGCACAGACGACGTTGACGACGCGCTACACAAAAGTCGCATTAGTGTCGTGTAACACAAAACATGGCCTTAGCTGCATAGTCGCTGGCAGCGTAAACACAGTGTTCTCTTTTTTACGCAACTACGCACAGGCAGCGACTGCATACACACCTGCGCAACATAATAGTTACAGTGACATGAAAAAAAAAAATTTATTTTTATTGTTGACACGACAATTTTGAATAGCAAAGTTATACCTCACGCAGTCAATTAAGTTCACGCAGACCTTTTTTGACATTTTTTGGCTTATTTTTTGCATAACGGGAAATACCCTTTACATTCATTTCAAAACTTTTAGTTTTAGCAAATCGATTTAATAATTTTGTTGTCTCTACTGTTTTGTCTGTAGTTGTACGCATATGTGTGTGTTACGACTTCGCTGGCTTACGTATTAGACGCTTCAGTCGCTGATTTCGCATGTCAGATGACATGCACGTTTCGCTCTCACATGTTCTGCCTGCTGTCTTTGTCTTTGCTAATGTTGCTGCTTACATAATTCTATGCAGCGGTTTTACTGCTGCTATTGTTGTTATTGTTGTTATGGTTGCTGTTGTCCTTATGCATATTGTAGCGCGACCAAATGCCATTATGCATTGCTTTGGCTTTGTTTATGTACTGCGCTTGTGTGGCTAAGATGATAACTGCATTATCTTTAATGAATATGTAGCAAAATGAAGGCCTCCTATGCTGTGCCATAGATGGTCTGCTAAGGTTACATTACTTAACCTCGGCCTGTTTGCACAGGACGACGACGCCTAAGCAACGCTACGACAGATGAAGTTATGCTATTCTTTTGCCTTTAAGTTGTGCATTGCGGGCGAGAAAGTTGAAGAAGCAAAACTTTTGTTGTACAGCAAAAGTAAATCAGGCATGCCGCAGATTGTATATGATATACCAATGTATGCTATTCGTTCTGCTTATTTGAGTTGAGCTGGCTAACAATTAATACGAGTAGAATACAGTAAAGCATGCATATGCATGCAAATTGTCGCTATTAAATATGACGATATGATGCTTTAGCATAAAAACCATTTTAAACAATTGTCACTGTAATGGAAACATTTTCACATATGCTGCTGCTATAAGTTGCTTTTTTTCGAACTCTTTTGTTTTTTTTTTTACTTTTAGTTTCTCTATTTTGTTTTATTTTTTTTCCTCCCTCTTGCTATACGTGAGCAAACGAAGGCGCAACTGGTGTGCACTCATAACTCAGTCAAAAACAAATTTGTTGTCAATCGACACATAAATCGCCAACGACTAACAAGATTGCATGTCGCTTGTTATTATTGTTATTGCTCTTGTTGTTGTTGTTGTTGTGTTTGCTGTCGTTGTCGTTGTCATACAACGCCCACAGACATTGGCAATAGCGCAGGTGCTCATAAAATTGTCAATATGTCAATATAACCGACCCGAACCGAAGCGAACTGAACTGAGCTGCACACTGCACTGCCGCCCCAAAACGGCTCAACTCGCCTGTGGTGCGCGGTTTGACGTGCCAAATCTGCACGACAAATACAGCAAAGGCCAATATTAAATATGGCTAAAAAAAAAATATAAAAGAAAAAATATTAAAAAACGAAAACAAAAATCAATACAAAAATAAAAGCAAAAGTTTTGTTAAAAAAAAAAATAAAAGAAACCTGCAAAAAACCGTTAGTCGCAAAAGGCACGCTTTGTACTATGCATACGTGTGTGTGGTTGTGTATGTGTGTGTGTATACACATATATATACATGTTCACTTATATGAACTGACTTTGATTTTATCGCTTGGCATTATTTGTCGCTGGGACACCTCAAAGCAATTTCAATTTGTACAAAGAACAAAGTGTGCATGTCAACAGCACACGTCATATACAACAGCAGCAATAACAACAAAAACAACAACAACAACAAATAGAACAATTACAACAACAAGCAGCGACAGCAATAAGCGACACAGTAAGCGCGCCAGCGTAGCTGACTGCCGGGTTGGCCTGCCAGGCTGACTTGACTGGCTGGTTGGCAGGACTTTTGCTGTGTCCGTGTGTGTCTGTAGCTGTGTCTGTGCGGAGCAAAACTTTGTAAATATTACAAAATTCTGTCTGGCATGCATGGCGCAGCAAATGAAATATTTAGGCATGTTTCAATGTATGCACACACACACACTCTCACACACATACATAAACATACATACATACGTACATTTGTAGTTAATGTAATTTATATGTATATGCATGTATATATAAAACTCATGCTGCCTATGCATATATACATATATATATATATATACCGGCATATATATATATATATTTCTATGTATATGTATACATACATATATGTATTGCATGCGTAGCTATGCGCGCTTGTGCAACGTTTTGTAGGCACATATTTGGTTAGTCTGCTTTGGCAAATGTAGCCACAGTCTGATAAACAGACAATTTGCCAAAGTGGTTACGTGCACTAAATTCGTTGCGCGCACACCTGGGCCTTAGCGGATTTTAGGCTGCCTATGCTGCCCCTGTTGCCTCTGCTGCCGATGCCAAGCTGGCGGTTAAGCCATGCTTGGCAATTGTTGCGGCGACTGTGTGGTTTGATATTCTATGTTTTGTTTTGCTTATTGAACTTGATTTTATACACTTGGCTTTTATAAATTCCATTTGGTTTTTTTTTTTTCTGTAACTGCATATATATGAAATAAAATTAAATTTAAACTACTGTTGTGCTTTTAATTAAATGTAGAGTAGCAAATAGGCTAAGCAATGTGCTGCACATGTCTATGAGTTTTACGATTTTAATCGCGTAGATTTATGTGCGCGTTTGTAATTACTTCAGGGCTAAAAAAATATATACATACATATATAAAAATTTACACAAAAAAAATTTATAAACAAAACAAAAAGAAATATTATATATATATATAAAAAGTTTTTTTTTTTTTAGCAAAAACCAAATAAGAACTTGTTTTTTGTTATACTCATATGCTGTGTAAAAAATGTAGCATGCACATTTTGCATACTATCCAGCACGCGAAGTTCGTGGCAGCAGCGCAAAATATTTAACCCATTGTTGGCATATGTACCAGAATATTTAATATATGTACATATGTACGGGTGTGTGCCGACTCTACGCATAGCTAACGGTAACTATAGGAGGCCTGTCCCTTTTGCCCATGCCCATATGGGCACATACTCTTACAAAATTGGGTCTCTACTAAATATTATAGTTTCCTCAAATCCGTTGGTATAATGAGTTTCAAATTTCTCTGTTTCATATTTATATCTATATAGTTAGCTTAGCTCATTACATTTGCTCCACAAATTTAACTTTTTAACACTTCCAAATGATAATGTGATTTGTGCCAAATATGCCTCTCATAGAGTTCGACTAGCCTGAGCAGAGCACTCAATTTGTAAATCTCCTACTGCCAAACATTTTCACACTTGTGAAGTTCGATTATAAAGGGTTAATGGAACATATTTGCTGCGCACTGCTATGCCGCCACATGCAATGTTGTTGGCAACAATGCAACTGATTCATAATTTTTTCAGTGCACATAACAAATTCATTTTTAGTTGTGTATAGTGTAGCTAAGCTCGCCTTGGCCGCAGTGCCCACAGGGTGGCACGTCTGCTGCGCGTATT